>ML800649.1:193558-221318 GCA_009831015.1 Picea engelmannii
CTCTTCACAAAAATATTAAATCACTTGAAGAGAAATATACGTAAGAATAGATCAGCAGTTGAAGATGTCATAAAAAATCCCCCTATTTGATGGTGAAGACTATGTCTTATGGAGTGTTAGAATGAAAAGCTATCTGATGTCCATTGGACTAGAAGAGTCAAAAGTTGAAACAGAGGTTAATATGGAAGGAGAACTTCTCAGTGCCTTGTATAAATTAAGAAGATACAAAACCAGATATAGACAGCTGAAAAGTTTTGTAGTTGAACAAAAAGAAAAACACGAACATAAAGAAAAAGAGATGGAGAAACTCATGAGCAACCTGAAAAACCAAATCCTAGAAGCAAAGAGGATGGAATAAATTATGGAAAAGTCTCTTAAAGAAAAAAAATAACCTGTGAAAGAATGGAGGAAGAAATAGTTCACTTAAGAAAAGAACTTGATGCAAAACTCATTCAAACAAGATATGAAAATAACTCTAAAATATTAGCTAATATTATTACCACACAAAGGGATTTAGGTAATAAAAATGGAAATGGTTATTCTCAAGAAGAAAACCAAGTTAACTCAAAATCTTATGCAACTGCTCTCCTCAGTACATTCAAGAAGAAAGATGAAGAGAAGACAAGTAATGATTAGAACTCTAGAGGACTACTTCCACCCATCAAGAAGGAATATAAGACAACATCAAAGAAGGTTTATCAAAACAGGTATCCTCACATTTTATTTGGTTATTGCTTTGCATGCTCTAATTTCATACACAAAACTATGAATTGTAGAGAATATAGAAGGAAAAATTTGAGGGTTAAGAACTATAACCTTAAAGATAACAAAACAGTAAATCAAGTTAAAATCATAAACTATAACTCCTTTGCACCTCTATAAGAAGGGGACCTAGAATGCTTTAGATGTCATAACTATGGACATAAGGCCAGTAATTGCAGATTAATGGAAGTCTTAGAAAAACCAAAGTTCATTAGAGAGAAAAATAAACTTTGGAAAGAAAAAACATCAAAAGAGGAATGTCTCATTGCCTTGAAATCTCAAGATAAAGAAGATCTTTGGTATGTTGACAGTGGGTGCTCAAAACATATGACAAGAAACAAGAACAAGTTTTTGAACTTAAAGAAACAAAAGAGTAAAGTTACATTTGGTGACAATGCTTCAGGCAACATACTTGTTCCATTCTTACTATTGGAGAATGTGTTCTATCATCATCATCTTGTTCCAATGGAACCAAACCCATTTCCCCATTTGTCAAACATGTCTCAACCACTGAATTTAAATGAGATATATAATATCTATCTTGAAATCCAATAATGCAAGAATCAAATGAAAGTACTTTGTATCATCATATAATTGTTAGATTTATAAGTATCTCCATCTTTGCCTCTTCTAACCCCTAAAAATGAAGAAGAATGATATAATTAAAAATAAATAATATTGAAATGACTTACTTGAAAGACAAGGTGTCATAACTCAATTTTCACTCATTTTCTTCACCACTTTGGTCATGTACTCTTCTATCCTACCCAGTGAAAAGAAAAATTGGAAATAGCTCATTGGAAGGATTTGAAGTAGTGTACATTTTACTAGTTTGCGTAATCGATGACTGCTTCGCAAAAATATGAACAAACATAGAGATTGACATGAAAATGCCACTACACACATGGATGCCACATTTTTCTTTCATTCCAATTTGTATTTCTAAAATTAACTAGTAACAAAAAGAACTTCTAAAATAATCATCTACACTTGGCCATTCCAATAAGCTAGGTGAAAGTAAAGGGATATATTTGAGATATCCACATGATCCAATTGTTTTCAGAAAATTGTATTTATATTTGTAAAATAAAATACCTTCCTTCTTTAAACATGTAAGATCCTTACCAACATAGAGTAGTTCTCCAATTTTTGAATGAACAACTTGGAAAACACTTGTTATTCATTCAGTTGGTTCCCATTCCTTCCAATTTTATATGCATAAACCTAATATGAATGTAATATTCATGTTGCAATAAAAGAAAACAAAATATATGTTGAAATATTAGAAGCTTTAAATACAAATTTACCATAAAAAACAACTATGATACCCAAATTGGTCATCCATAAGTCTCACAATTACAATCAATTTTTGGAAAATTTGGTTGATATAAACTTTCTCTTTTGACATCTCTTTATAGTCATAGACACGTGACTTGAATCTTTTCCACTATTTTTCCTCCACTACTCATCCCAAATATTTTTACCAAACCTTTCCAATGGATGTTGATGCTTTGCAAATGCCTTTTTTTATTACATGGATTCCAGTGGTTGATGGTTTCATTGTTACCCATGACCCAATAAATAATGGCATCAAAACCAATTTTCCATGATCATCAGTTTTATTGTATAACACAATTTATTTTAACTCACTCTTGGGACATCGTTGACCCATTGAATTCTGCAACATGCAAATGAAATAAAGAAAGTTGAGTAGTATGCTCCTCTATAAAAAACAAAGATGAAATTGAAATATTAGGAAATGATTTTATGGGAAAGAGCTTGATATTTGTGCTATTATGATTCTAAGAAAGAGGGGTTTCTACCGTGAAAAATATGGGCTCTATTTGAAGACTAGAAACAAGTGTTTATTAGAGATTTTTTTAGGATTTGGAGTTCAAAACATCAATGGGGAGTAAACAATCCAAATTTTCAAAATATAACTATGCTCGAGAAACATGCTTTTGCAAGGAAGGATCATTGGGAAATAGATTAAACATGAATGGATACCTATCACACATATTTAAAGGTTTTTGAAGAATCTTCATCTATTTTTCTACCTAACATTTTCTAAATGTTGTAAACAATATAGCATTTTGTTATTTTTTCAAATTTCTCCTAAATCATAGAAACCAAATTCCATATCTTTACAAAATTGCAAAGTGGTGAAGGAAAGAAATGTTTCTTGGAAGTATCATAAGGACCTTGGCTCACATCAAAACCTTGTATCTCTCCCATTTCTTTTGCACACTTAATACTTATTGATTTTTTATTTGCTATAAAGTGTGAAGACGTTTCTTGTATATATGTATTCCCATGATATTGCTTTAACTTGGATGTGAAAGAGCAGACATAAGTATAGAAAGTGTTTGCAAGGATTTCATATTGAGAAGCAATGGCTAATTGTAATGCAAATGTAAGGATATGAAATTTTCTCTTACTTCATTGACTTTTGAATCAATTGATCTAGAATTTGTCTTTGCTCTTTTTCCTAACACCTTGTGATGACTAGATGGTTATGTTTTTGGATGAACTTTGAATTTATCTTAGCTAAAATGTTGACCTAGAATTTGACTACTATCCAGTTGGTATCTTCATTTTGATTGATGTCATCATAAGAGTATCATACGCATTGTCAATCAACTATTGATATCTGCTTATATACTATGTAAATCCATTTGTCTATCTAGATACTTCTTATCATTAAAGGATATACAAGGAAAGCCATGGCTTTGGGATAGACAATAATTCTTCATGTTACCAAGGCAAATTGGTCAATAGTTCTAAAATTTTATCAGAATTGGTCTCATTATCTTTAATGTTGATTGTGGCCATAGAGACTTGAGGTTTTTAAATAGATTTATTATCCAATGAGGGAATTAAAAAGTGCCCAAGAAAATGAGAGAATTAAAAAGTGCAATACCCTTATCTATTCAAGGAACCAAAACATGGACTTCACTCTACTCCATAAGTATTTTCCCCACAAATGAACACAACATTTGTAAAAGTAACTTCAACTAACAAAAATTTCCCAGAATAATTTCTTTGTATTAGTGGTAGTGAGAGAAACATGATGCTCACTTTATAAACCAGGGTTTAGTGTATCAATGGTAAGAAATCATTTTCTAAAATCTGAAAGGGTTGTTATTCATCAATTGTTTGACAAGTTCAATTCTACAAGACTCCTCATAACTATCAAAGAGCTTGGAACTTTTCTTTTCAATTTATTGTTGGATATATTCAAAAAATTGTTGACATATATCTAGGGTTTGTGGGAAATGAAAATATTTGTGAAAGATGGAATTCTAACTTTGGATGGGGTTCTGTAATACTTGGTGACAATGAAATTATTTATCACATACTTTTAATTGGGAAAGGTGGTGGTATTGTAAAATCCTCGAGGCAAGAAACCCATACCAAGATCAAAATTGCATACTCTTTTCCTCTTGTGAATGAGAGGATTATTATTATCATCATCTCTCCTTGTGATCACAGGAAGGAGCATGTTGAAGAGAAGAAGAGAGATGGGAAAATAACAATGTAGTCAAGTTCGACATTGATAGAGAGCCCACGTGTCCTACACAGGATGCACTTTCCAAATTACATGAAAGAATTATTGATGGAGAGGGTGGTTGTGTCAATTCACATCACTCCATACACATGGGTCATCAAAATTTTCATTGTTCCATGAAAATAAGTAGCATGCCAAGTTTTTCAGCACATGTATTTGTTGGGTGTTGAGATGAATTCTAGAATCTAAACATGAAATATTGAACATGAGGTTAGGAAATGGAGAATATGAGCAAAAATATATTATTTTTCACAATAGAGAAAGGAAGAATATGTGCAATCCCTATATCAAACATTTTTTTGGATATTTACCTAATATTGAAAAGAATCTGAGTGAATATCTTCTAGAAAGTGATAGGGTAGAGGAGAAGATAGGATGTTGAGGAGGAATACCAAACTATTGGGTGATTTTCTTCTTGGAAATGGGCTATTCTCCTCAATATTAAGTGATTTCCTTCATTAAAACCCTCAATTGAACGACCTATAGCTACATACTCAAACATTTCTTCTTGCAGGCGAAAATACATTCCACAATTTTTCTTTATAGACCATGATTTTCCTTCATAGCCTTGATAATATTTAACTTGAGCATTGGTAGCTTGTTCAATAGCTAAAGCGTGCATCTGTGACACTCTTATGGAAATGTTCAAACCAAAACATCCACTGACGACTACAACTTGGATGACAACTGCAATGAGGCATATTTTGATGTTAAATAAAAAAGGATGAATATAATATGCATATCACAATCTTTGAGTGCATGCTTCAAACACATTTTGGGAATATTATGGTAGTAAGGATGACAATGCTTCGATGTGGAATTTACTATTATTCTTTTCCCTGAGAAGGACCTACTTTTGGTGGTTCTAAATCACTTGCACCTTCAATGGGATTTGTTGACACTAGAACTATTTCTACAACTAGAGAAGCCAAAACTGGGTATTGGTCTGAAACCACTGTTGGGCAATTGGCTCTGCTCTCTCTGCTTGTTTTTCCACCTTTCCTACCTTTTCACTTACGTCTTCTTGCTCTAACCCATCATTCAACCCAGTAAGATGATTTAATCTACGTATGATATGTTCTCTTCCATTGGCTAGTGGGTGTTTTCTATTTGTTCCTTGAACCTAGAGCTAAAAGATTGAGTTCCTCCCGTTAATGAACATGTCCAAAGCTCGATCAAGAAATTTGTCAGTCAAATGGGCTTGACAAGTGTAACTCCAATGCTAATAAGTTGTGCAAATGTAATATGCATTTGTTACTATTTATATAACAAAATAAAAACAAAAGCCATGTTATTTCTATTAAAAACAGTGGTTAGGGTTTCATAGATGATTTCCTTATGTTGATATAATAATTTCTATGGGTGATTATCTATTTTCCTAAGGTAATGAGCGCCAATTGGATAGTTTCATTATGTATAGTGGCCATTTCTTTATTGTGTAGAAACAATCTATATGTGGATATATGTGTATTTGAATAACAACATAGTGACGATATATAACAAGTGTTGCATGGCAACGTAGTCCCTGCCAGGTTGGAATGGGAACTACGGGGAGACCGAGTACATACACGTGGGAAGCAGTTTGAATTACATATGGTATCCATGCAGAGGATGAATTTGTGGCAGTGTGCCACTGGCCAACCACATAAGCATACACATTAAACATTCAAATATAATAGACACAATTTCTTGACATCCAACATAGTTGAAGGAAAAAAAAATTTAGCATTTCCGAATTAGTTTTCTTTGAAATTTATCAAACATTAATAATTTCTTGCAACAAAGGTTCCTGGAAAAAAGGACCAGGAAACACACACATTAAACATTCAAATATAATAAACACAATTTCCTGACATGCAACATAGTTTTCTTTGAAATTTATCAAAAATTAATAATGTATGTTACATATTTTTGGAATTTGTTCCATATTTCTGGAAATTTAAATGAATTTGTCATATAGACTGGGATTGGGTCTCTTGTAGACCATAAAAATAAATAAGTACAAAAATTAGGACTGTAGAAAGAAGAAGTGCATGACGGTGGAGAGGAAGACCTGAAAAGAAGAAATTGGAAGTTATGAGCCTTTGGTTAGAGATTTCTATTTAAAGAGGTAGAATAACTGGATTGATAAAGAAAACAAGATGAAATCAGTATAGACTTACTATGAAGACGATGCGTTTTTGTTGATGTCGTCGACGGTCTCTGAAATCATGCCAACCGGTTGTTGCTCTTCATCGATGAAGTTGTCCATTCTCCGTTGGAACCATTCTTCAATGTAGCCTCTCATGGGGGCCACATTGATTTCATCCTGGATTTCTATGTCGAAAAGATCATTTTCTAATTTCCTTAGATCCATAGAAATTCTATGCAGAGCCTGTTCAATTTCTTCATTGTGGGTTGCATAGTCCAGTAGCTAGTTCTCAATCTCATCTACACGATATTCAAGGATTTCATAAAACTTTTCTAAAGACAACCCCTTTAAAATATCAAGTTTTTCATCGAAGGCTTCTTTGGTCATTGACAAGGATTTGAGAATTAAGTTTGGGTCTTGAAACTCATTGGTACTTTCGGCTAAGTCTATTTGGGTCAGGTTTCTGAATAATTCTTCTTTTTCTGATATGGCTTGTTCACATGATTCGACAATGAGTTGCAGGTTCTTAACTTTCTTTTGTCAGCATGCTTTTAATTGTTTGATTCTCTTTGGGGAGGGGAGATCATATTATCTTCTTTTCAAATCCGAGCTATTGATGGCATGGTTGGAAAAAGGGGTCATCATCTGTTCATAGAAGCATTGATCATTTTTTAAATTCGTCTGCAAATGTTCGTGTAAATCATTTGCCCTCTTTCGAAAGGAAGATATATTCTGTGATGTTTCCCAGGCTTCAGTAACCAATTGTATTATTTTCTTGATGTTATTCTCTACAAGGGCTCTACACGATGTGAGGAGGTTGGAGGATCATTTTAACTTGGTTGCAGGGGTAGCAGGCACGGTTTGTGATAAAGTACTAGCAAACTATGGGGTATCAATGAAAGCCTCCTCCAATTCCTTGACACGATTGTTCAGTCTGGCATTCTCCACTTCAATTCCTCCAATGTAATCATCAAGAGAATCATTGGTTACGTGGTGAAATAGGGAGATTTGGGATGACCACATTTTCCTATAGTTAATCTATGTATTAGATTTTACTTTCTTATTTGTTACATCTCTCTCTTCAATGACTATATTTTTAGATTGGCTGTCAAAAACAACGCTCTGGAATATGAAGGATTCATCTTTGTCAAAAACGTCAATCTCAGCTATTTCCATTGTGTAACTATGGTGCATCGCGTCTGCGTACGGCCCAACTTTGTGCATGTGCTCAATTTCAATTTCAAGTTGCATCTGCTCACTTTCAATTTCGGGTTCGTCTACTCGCCCTACAATGTTTTTTCTCTTCTTCGTCAGGGGAACTTTGTGAGAACTATCAATTTTTGTGCGAGGAGGGTTCTTATCTCCTCCTCCATTTGAATATTTATGGGTTGCTTTCTTACTGGGGTGGATCATTGAAGTGATGCTCCATGATGTCATGCTCTTGGGAGTGTTGGCGGGGGACTAGACACTCTTCTCACCTGATACTTTTCCCTGTTGTCTGTACAATTCAGGCGCTTTGCAATGTCTCTACATTGCAATCGCCAAAAGCAGGATTGTTTTCATCACTGTCTCTGTCTTCGGTCAGGATTCTATGGATAAAAGAGCTGCTAAAGCCAACTGCTAGTAAATTTTCTCGAAAAATCCCATTAGGGTAGAACCCTTTTATCCTTTCATCATATGTTAGGTTCAAGTTCTTTAAATGGCCTGCGAATTCATCAATCTTGTTGACATTTCTGCACAGGAAGTCCCCGACTTTCCAGGGAAGAGGAATGAACTATTTTTTTTTCTTGCCATGGAAAAAATGCAACCAGTGGTTGTATTGCCTTGTTATTTCTATAACAAACATCTTATCTGTGATGTGGCATGGAAGGAAAGAAGGATTTTCCTTGGAGCCAAAGACCATTAGTACACTGTGATTTTCCTTTTGTTCAAGTGTTCCCTTCCTATTCAAAAACTTGGTTGTCTAGCCAGACATTCGGGGAGCATCCTTCCCTAACAATAAATCTTTGAAAACCGAGAAAAACTCATTAAAAACCTCATAAAAACAATGTGAGGCCTTGTGCCTCCATAGGGATTGGTACCAGAATGTTACTGGGTCGAATTCACAGTTTATTTTCTTGGAAAGAGACAGTTTTGGAAATGGAAAACAATGCACTACTTCGAAAATCAAGTAGGATGACATATAAAATTTATTCGATTCTTTGAATCATGACAGCTGGGAACAGATTTCAATGGAAATTAGCTTCCCCCAATTGAAAATGAATTATTCCTTGACTGTGAAGTACAAAATATAAATAATTATACGAGAAATGCTTGTCGTGGATTCCTGTCTCGTTATTCTTGTAAATAGCCAAGCAATTTCCCGTAATGGATTTCTAAAGGAACTTACATGCAACTTTGTGATATCTTCAGGAACTGTTGTGGGGTCTTCGAGGAACTTGGCTAAGTTGTCCAACTCGTTATCATGTTTTTCTAGGAACTGCTTGCAGTCTTGTCCTCTGAAGGTTAATGTTGGCTCTGACAATCTTAACATCTTGCAAAAGACCTGAGGTGACAAAGAAATAGGAGAATGGTCACGCAGTGGAATAATTCTTTGGCTTGAAATATATTTTTCGGTGCACCAAAAGACCACCTCCTTACAGTCAAAAACCTCAGGGACATAGCCTTCACGAGCGATTCCAGAGGTCCAAATCACTTTGTTATGGGCGGCACAGGATGAATAGTAAGAGTATGCACTAGACCACTGGAAGTTCTGGTCCTGACATCCAAAGATATTCACTGTATATCCACAAAACTATTGTCGACCTGTTGTCATAAGTTTACAAGAACATTTGTTTTCTCTAGACGATGATTGAAATGAAGAGTTGGAATGGATAATATAGTGTTGCGCAAATATTGGTCCAATGCGTGTGAATGGGAGATCTCCTCAAGACTTTCGCTCATTAATGACAATTTTGACGGTTGTTGCATGATGCGTTGTTAACATTAAAGACTAGTAATTTCACACATAGAAGTGTGAACATGGGGGATACGACAATGAGAAATTAAGCATTTGATATTTCCTGAACAGGCCAACGTGACGACCCATGTTTGAGATGAACAATCGGAAGGGACAATATAACTCTCTGCAGATCTTGGTTTAATTCATATTAATGGGATATCTCCTCGAGCGTTTTGCTCATTATTGAAAATGTTGACAGTTCCTGCATGGTGAGTTGTTAGCAGGAAAGGTTACTAATTGCATATTAAGAAAGAAGTACAAAGGTCGTGGGGATGGGAAAGAGCAGTTAATGAGTGTCTAATTATTGAAAGCGGTCGGGTGGGCTTCAAAGTAGGGTTACAAGGTACAACCGTTGGAGGTGAGGGCATGAGGGTCAAATTATATGTCTCAGAACTTTTTGAGTGCAATATGCATAACACCGAAGAGGGCATGATAGGACAATCCAAAGGGAAATTTGTATATCGCGAAAGTTCGGGTAATGTTTGCAGGACATGGAACAATGGAAGTGCGAACGTGAGTCAGCTTATCCGGGAACCCGCAATCGAAAAAGTGGCTCAAGTATGGAATAGAGAAACGGCTAGGCGGATTTGTTTTCGTTAATATAATGAAACTTGTAATATATATCCCATTGTGTGGCAAGATCTTTTCTGCATGTCTCTAGGAAGAAAAGAGAAAATAAGAGAAGATAAATTAATTTAAATTCGAGGATTCGAGCTTTAATTAAATTTCATTCTCTCCTCAACGCTTTTTCTTTTTAATGGTGGTCTGTACAGTTTTTGCATGATGAACTATTAGCATTAAACCTTGGTCGGGCACAGTAAATAGTGACTAAGAATTGGATATTTCGTGAACCCGCCAACCCGAGGAACCGCGAAAGAGATTCCATGAAATGGGGAAGTATGGAAAGCCGTCGGACGGGCTTCATAATTAGGGTGACAATGGTTCCCCAGGAGACGTGACTTCCCGAGGGTCAAATTGTATGTCTCTGAACTTGAACGAAAAATGTGTACCACACAAGAGGGGATGATATGGGATTCTAGTGGTCAATTTGTATTATTAATGACATGTTTAAGGTTCATGTAAAATGAAGTGCTAGCATTAAAGCTTGCCAATTGCATTTCCAGAGAGAAGTAGGAAGGTGGCAGGGATAGGGAATAACAAGTAAGGAATGGCTAATTATCAAAAGCGGTTGGTGATGCTTCGAAATAGGGCTACAAGATACAACTGGCATAGGTGAGGGCCCAGGGGTCAAATTGTATCTCTTGGGAGTGTTGACCTGAAAACGTGTAACATGGAAGAGGGCATGATGATGCATTCCTGCAGACAAAATATATATCGCGGAACTCCGGGTATTGTTTTCTAGTCATGGAACATTGGAAAGACAATCCTGAGCCAGCAAGTCTAGGAACCTACAATCGAAAAAGTGTCTAAGTATGAAACGGGGAAACGATAGGGAGGACTCAATACACAAAAAATGTACGATGTCATGGAGATACAACCAACTTGGGGCTAAGTATTGAAAGGAACAGTGGACGTTTGGGCTCGTGACGGGGCACTCCATCAAACAAATTGTATATCGCGAAACTATGGGCACTGTTTGCAAGTCGCGGAAGATTCAAAACACAATTTTGAGGTCGTCAATCTAGGAACCCGCAATCGAAAAAGTGTCCAAGTATGGAATAGGGAAATGCTGGCATGGACTTGTTTTTGCTAATATATTGAAATTTGTAATAGCTTTGTCATTACCTGGAAAGATCTTCTTTGTATGTTTCTGAACAATTTCTGTAGGGATGGTTATTCCTCGAGACTTTTTCTTATTAATGACGATCCTTACGATTGTTTCATGATGGCATGTTAGTATTAAATCTTTGGTGTTGCATATTTGGAAAGAAGTACGAGGATGGTCGGAACAAGAAACAGTGACTAGGAATTGGAGATTTCGTGAACTCGCCAACACGAGGATCCAAAATGGGATGACAAGGCCTCCCTAGAAGATGTGAGGCCCCGACAGTCAAATTGTATCACTCGGATCATATGAATGCATAATCTGTTACACAGAAGAGGGGACGATGTCGGAATTCAGTAGTCAATTTGTATATGGCGGAGGACCGGGTGCCAATTGTTTCGTACCAGTGTGTTCAGTTGTCACTAGTAAGATAATAATTAATGTATATTAGGTAGGACGTGAAGTTAGTGGGGATGGAAGGCAGAGACATATACTTTGAAACATTTGTGAACCCTAGTAGAGTGAAGCTTGCGAGTTCGAGGAGTCTACGGTGGAATAGATCATGGAAGTTTTGAGTGCAAGATGTATATCACGGAACAAGAAGCAATATAGTTTGAAAGCGCCAACCCGACAATCGCGACCATAAAATTGGCTAAGTATGGAAAGGAACAACAGTCGGTCGGATTCATCATGTGAGGATATAGATGGAGATGAAGATATGTCAACCCGCCAATGCTAGAACCCATGATCATAGAAAGGATACTAAGTATATAACCATAAATCAATAATAGACGGGAAGAAGAAAAGGGAAAAAGCGTTAAGTATCTCACAAAAGAAAATCTATTGTTCATTTATTAATGCCAATCTTTTTGAACCCCTGGTGAGTTCTCACTAGTAAAAGAATAAATTGCAGATCACGGAAGTTCTTTGGATGCAAGATGCATATAACGGAACAAAGGACATAAGTGTTGGATATCGCAAACCTGAGACCCGATGGTCAGATAATTGGCTAAGTATTGAAAGGGACCGCAGTCGGTCGGGCTCATGGTGTGAAGATATATATAAAGAGAAGCATCTGCCAATATGTGAATCTAGGAGGCCATGATCATAGAGATGCGACTAAATATAGAACCGCAAAGGGATAATAGAGGGGCAGAAAAGAGGGAAAATTTAAAGAGAGTTGATATATTTATTCCAATAGTATTCATATTAATATATATTAATAGATTATTTCTGGTCCAAATGTAAATCATCTTCCAATTTGCAGGATTCTATTCAGTTCGTAAATTTCGTTGAAATCCATAAGAAATAGAAAGAAAAAAAAATGGCAAGTTGTTGGGCTCATGACGGGGCATTCCAGCAGACAAATTGTATATCGCAAAACTCTAGGCACTATTTTCAAGTCGCGGAAGATTTGAAACACAATTTTGAGGCCGTCAATCCAGGAACCCTCAATCAAAAAAGTGTCCAAGTATGGAATAGGGAAACGCTAGCCGGAACTTGTTTTCGCTAATATATTGAAATTTGTAATAGCTTTTCCATTACTTGGCAAGATCTTCTTTGCATGTTTCTAGACAAGTTCTGTAGGGATGGTTAGTCCTCAAGACTTTTTCTTATTAATGATGATCTTTACGGTTGTTGCATGATGGCGTTTTAGTATTAAACCTTTGGTTTTGCATATTTGGAAAGAAGTACGAGGATGGACGGAACATGAAACAATGACTAGGAATTGGAGATTTCGTGAACCCACCAATGTGAGGATCCAAAATAGGGTGGCAAGGTCTCCCCAGAAGACGTGAGGCCCCGATGGTCAAATTGTATCGCTCAGAACATTTGAATGCATAATGTGTAACACAAAAGAGGGGACAATGTCAGATTCCAGTAGTCAATTTGTATATTGTAGAGGTTCGAGCGCCAAAACTTTCTCTTGGCCAAAACTTAGCCAATTATCTGGCCACCGGGTCCCGGGTTTGTGGTATCCAACACTTATTTCCCATGTTTCATCATATACATCTTGCAGCCAAAGAACTTATGTAATCTGTAATTTATGCTTTTACTAGTGAGAACTCACCAGGGGTTCGAAAAGATTGACATTAATAAACGAACAGTAGATTTTCTTCTATGAGAAACTTAGTCATTTTCCTCTTTCCTTCTTCTTGTCCATTATCGTTTTTTGGTTATATACTTAGTCTCCTTTATATGATCGCAGGTTCCAGGGTTGGCGGGCTCACATATCTTCATCTCCATCTATATCCTCACATGACGAATCCGACTGATCGTTGTTCCTTTCCATACTTAGCCAATTTTATGGCCGCGGTTTCCAGGTTGGTGCTTTCAAACTCGGTTGCTTCTTGTTCTGTGATATACATCTTGCACTCAAAATTTTCGTTATCTACAATTCCACTGTGGACTCCTTGAACTCACAATCTTCACTCTACGAGGGATACTTTGTGACAGATACAAACATTTTTGAACCCTCGTAGAGTGAATCTTGCGAGTTTGAGGATTTTGCGGTGGAATTGTAGATAACGGAAGTTTTGAGTGCAATATGTATATCACGGAAAAAGAAGTAGTCGAGTTCGAAAGCGCCAACCTGGAAACCACGGCCATAAAATTGGCTAAGGATGGAAAGGAACAACGGTCAGTCAGATTCGTCATGTGAGGATATAGATGGAGATGAAGATATGTCAGCCCGCCAACCCTGGAACCCATGATCATAGAAAGGCGACTAAGTATATAACTAGAAAGAGATAATGGATGGGAAGAAGAAAAGGGGAAAATGACTAATTTTTTATATTTATATATATTAATAGACTATTTCTAGTTCAAATGTAAATCATCTCCCAATTTGCAGGATGTTGTTCTGTTCACAAATTTTGTTGAAATCACGGAAGTTTTGAGTGCAAGATGTATATCATGGAACAAGAAGCAGCAGAGTTCAAAAGCGCCAACCCGGCAACCGCGACCATAAAATTGGCTAAGTATGGAAAGGAACAACGGTTGGTCGGATTCGTCATGTGAGGAAATAGATGGAGATGAATATATGTCAACCCGCCAACCCTAGAACCCACGATCATAGAAAGGAGACTAAGTATATAACCAGAAAGTGATAATAGACGGGAAGAAGAAAAGGGGAAAAGGGCTAAGTATCTCACAGAAGAAAATCTATTGTTCGTTTATTAATGCTAATCTTTTCGAACCCCTGGTGAGTTCTCACTAGTAAAAGCATAAATTGCAGATCACGGAAGTTCTTTGGTTGCAAGATGTATATGATGAAACAGGGGACACAAGTGTTGGATACCGCAAACTCGGGACCTGGTGGCCAGATAATTGGCTAAGTTTTGGCCAAGAGAAAGTTTTTATATTTATTCCAATGGTATTCATATTAGTATATATTAATAGATTATTTTTGGTTCAAATGTAAATCATCTTCCAATTTGCAGGATGTTGTTCGGTTCGCAAATTTCGTTGAAAACAATAAGAAATAGAAAGAAGAAGCTGCAAAATAGAAGAAGTTGCAATATATGCAAAATATTGAACATGAACATGATGTCAACACGTGAGTTGCCTTGTTGCAATAGTCATTAATTCATTCTATTTACGGGACCCGAAGAATGAAAGCAGAACAGGTCCTCCCATTTATTTCTTTAAGTATAGGGTGGGCGCCACATAAGTATGGCCTATGACAAATTATTCTTCCATGTAAAATGTAAGGAATGAACAAAGTAGCCTTTATTTAAATCGAAGTGTTGGGTAGCAAAAAGAAAAGCTTATCGTCCATGTTTAACGACACACAGAAAAAAGGTACAAAATAAAATGAAAAGAAATACCAGAGATTGGAAAACACCATAAAAGAACCACAAATATTCTATATTCAAATAAGTTGGGTTACAAAATACAACTGAGATTATTTTCCACAATGACTGTGATTTCGCCTGTTGCCGACAAAAAAAAAAAAAATGTACAATAATGAAGCTTTTGCACAGTCTTTTATAGATTTAAACTTGACAATCAAATGCTTGATTCATAAAAAACAACGAGTTGAATATCAATTTTGGGTCTTAGACTTCATTGGTGCTGTCAACTAGATCTATCCCAGCTTTTTGAATAACTTGTCTCTTCTAGATATGGTCTGCCTGCATTGGCTGGTTATTCAACATTCCATACTTTGTTAAGTGTTAATTTCCCTCTATCTTCGAAAACTTGGGGTTTAAGGTGCCTTCCTTGTAATGTTCCCGATCATTGACATTAGAGACAACTTAGAAATGTGATTCAGGCCCAATTCAAAGACGAGGGAGTCGTTTTATGTGACGTCATCTTTAGGGGAAACAAATCTTGTTAGGCAACAAAAGTTGAGACAAAAAAAAAAATCAAGTATGTTGTGACTCCTATTGTCCCTGTATTCGATCATTTGTTTGGTTCAAAAGCCTGCCTGAAGATTTGTATGTTGAACTTCTTTGTTTTATTACTGTAAATTGGAAGGGACGTCCAACCCAGCTACAAAATGTTCCTCTGTTGAAGTACATAGATTCTTCCAACATCACAGATCTGGCAAGTGTATTAAATGTTGAAGATCACATCATAATATATCTTTCGTCGTAGGGGTGGCATACATAGCGGCCCACAAAAAGGTCTATAATGTTCGGAAGTGGCACCAAATATTACTCCATGCCCAAATACACTCAAAAGGAAATTATAAAATTAGATACCCACGAACGTGAGAAATTGTATGCGTGTTTGAATCAACATTCTAAATTACATAACATTTTATGCCAAAGTTGTAACAGAATTGACAGACATCCAGTTTCTATGTCAAAGAGTGTTGAGCAACCTCTGTATGTAGTAACAGACTCGACATACAATCAACTTTCGATCACTACTGATACTAATGTCAAGTGTAAGAATTCATGATCCCAGGTTCCAGGTAATTTCACCTTCAGGTATCCACATAGGCAGTGACCCTAGGCTCTAGATAGCTTCGACTTCGGACATTGACATTGGCAGTGGCAATGGGAACAGTGATATTGATTGCAGTGCGACAATGCGGTGAACAAGCAGGTTTGTCATTGTTAAAGAACTTAAACTGCAGAATTGTCAGACCTGGAAAGAACATTGACTTTAGTGTTGCTTTCTCACGAAAACTACAATGTTGCTTTGAGTCCATAAATCTTTGGACTTTGGGTGTCCTGTGCGATAATGACCTTGACATTAGGTACATAACAGACATCTATTATCTGACATTGCAATGTTAATGCAATTTCCATAGTGGACGATGACTCAATTGCATTGGCACAAGAAATATTTATTTTGTGATTAATTAACATCCTTGAAAGACATGAATCCCCAAAAACGCCTAAAACTTTTTGAACAGTCGTCTGTTAAAAAAATACATTGTTCTATATTTAAAAAAATAAGAAATTGTATGGTTTGAACATTTTTTTTTTCAAATATTGCATCAATTGCAACATAAGAAATGCATTTTCCTTATCCAAAGCAAGGGAAATAGTAGGAAGATTGACATTAGGTGGAAACAACTATGGAATACACCACTACATTAAGGTATCTTCTAAAGAATGAAATAAAATGGTTACATGAAGGTGGTAGTAAAAGGTGATTTTCAGAAACCAAATTCATTACCTGAACATGCGAAACTTCTTGCAGAAGGTGGTAATATAAAGTAATCCTCAGAAAGTGTTGCAAAGTCCATAATCCATAATTCCTTCCCATTAAAGTTTTCCTGTTACATGTCGATGTAGAGAGTAGAAAGTTTTGAGAGCGTCGTTCCTTAGTTATATACCCACCTTCAAGTAGGAGGGGAATATTCATGTAAATAGGGGCAAGCCCATCAACCCAGATGAAATCATATGCATAGGAATAGTAAAATAAAAAATGTGCAATAGCGATAGAAAGTTGATTGTATGTGGAGTCTGTAACTACATCCAGAGGACAGTGAACAAACTTTGAAAAAGAATATGGATTTCTGTCAAGTATGTTACCACACCCAGAAGTAGCTCAACAAACTTTGAAATAGAAACTTCTGTAATTTTAGTATGTCATTTTAACCACCCATACAGTTTCTCATACTCATGACGATGCAAGTTTATAATTTCCTTCTGAGTATATTCGCGAATGGACTAATATTTCACATCATTTATGAACATTACAGACCATTTTGCAAGCCACGGTAAGTGAGAATCCTCTTACGGAAGAAAAATTCTTGTGTGCTCTGCATAATTTGATACACTTGCCAAATCTGTGTTGTTGAAAGAAACTATATACTTCAACGAAGGATCATTTTGCAGGTGACCTGAAAATCCCTTCCAACTCCCAGTAAGAAAACAAAGAATATCAACAAAAAAATCTCCAAGCAGGCCTTTCAACCAACCAAAGCATCAAATACAGGGAGAACACCAATCAGAAAATACTTTTTTTTTTTTTCCTGTCTGAGTTTCTGTTGGCTAACAGAATTTTTTTTTGGCTCAAAACTCACGTCACATAAAACCATTCTCTTGTCTTTCAATTGGGCATCAATGGCATCTCTAAGTTGTCTTACATGTCCATGACCAGGAACATTACAACGAAGGCACCCTAAATCCCAATTCTTTGATGATAGAGAGAAATGGGAATAAGTATTTAAAATCAATGTTAGAGGATGACAGTATAATCTTCCGTAGATTTTGGTTTAATTCGTATTAATGGCATATGACCTCGATCTTTTCGCTTATTAATGTCAATCTTTTCGAATATGTGCACTGAATAGTGACTAATAACACGTATTAACATTCACATATCCAAGCAGATTCTCAAATATGACAACCTGTAACATATGCACAGTATTAAAGAGGGACATGACGTCAAGACATATGTGGATGGCATGTTTGTGGATGGCAACGTGGTAGTACAATATTGCACTGTTACTATGATGATGCCTTTAAAAAACTAAAATAGCCAACACTTTTTTGCAAATTCAAAATGCAAGAAAAAAAAATTATCAGATCCCATAATATTTGCATGTTTATGCATTTTAATGGAAGATATCTCTGAGCTTTCCTCTTATTAAAGCCAATATTTTTGAACCTATCTGGTTGGTTGTCACTTTTAAAATCATAGTTAATTTACATTGGTAAGGGCGGAAGGTGGCGGGGATGGAGGGTAGCAACAAAATGATTTTAAACTTTTATGAACCAGGGAACGCGTGAACCCGCGAAACTTTGAAGACTCGACTAAGTATGGAAAGGTAGGTCGGATAGACAGAGTCATCGTAGGTAGAGGCCGGGTTGCAAGTTCGAGGAGTCTGGGGTCAAATTATAGAGCACCAAAGTTTTGGGTGCAAGATGTATACCCCAGACACGGGTTACCATAGTTCGATAGCACCTATCTGTGCACCCGCATTCATAAAATTGGCTAAGTATGCAAACAAACGACGGTCGATCAGAATCATAATGTGAATATATAGATGGAGATGACAATTTATTAGTTCACCACACCGAGAACCTGCGAGCACAGAAACGTGACAAAGTATAGAACCATAAACGCATAATAGAGGGTAAGAACAAAAGGGAAAAACGAGCAAGTTTAGAAGAAATTGGATAAATATGCAAACGAACGACAGTCGGCCAGACTCATGATGTGAAGATACAGACGAATATAACGATTTCTCAATTGGCCACCCCGGGAACCCACAACCACATAAACGTGGCAAAGTATAGAACCAGAAACGCATAATAGAGGGGAAGAACAAAAGGAAAAAACATGAAAGTTTACAACAGGAAAAAGAAAGGGAGAGAAGAACTTTATCGTTCACAAAACAACACTTACTCTCATAACTATGAATCCATAGAAAGACATTAACCATGGGAAAAACATCATCAGCTATGAAATATAGTTGGAGCCCGACAAACTCTGGTTCAAGCCATAAGAGATGTAATTTACATCCACTGCAAAATTTTTCATATTTTTTTATCTTAATAGTATTTTATGGGGAGCCAACTGCAAAACCATGTAACAACAGATCCAACTGCAGATGCAGTACCCCAACACCGCAAAGTTTAAGAAAACAAGAGAAAGCAACAAATAACAAACCAGTTAAGAAGCACCAAAAGGCCCAACTGTAGCCGCAAGACCTGAACCCTGCAAAGTTGAATCAAACAACAATAAGAAGCATCTAGCGAACAAAGAAGCAAGCACCAACCAGCGGACCAAGAATGTCGGTGAAGAACAATATTGGCCAAATTCACTGCACACAAGATTGTATCAAAAAATTCGGAGGAAAATGTATTGTAACACATCTGTTAAACAAATATTTCAGGCTGTGAGACCTGTCAGGTAAAATTCAAAGCTGGCAAGATCATCCAAAGGCCTGCCACTGTGCAAGAAATTAAGAAAGGTGTGGTTTTTGCGGTTGGTATTTTTCAATACTGGGAGCGATCAAAATCCTCTTGCAGTCCATCTTTGTGTGTGATTACTACAACCACAGAAGCAGGACTGTAATGTTGTCTTCGTCTCGTTCCTGATCTCCAATGTTCAACCCAAAACCTACCTCCATCACAGCCACAATGATGCATAGGAAAAGGGAATCGTATTTTCTCCTCACATACAAAGATGTTCTACAAGAGGATTTCAACTCAGGCATCCTCGACAGTCAAATTTCCAGCCTACAAACTGCAGATAGCAAGCGAAGCTAATCACGACACCCAAAACCACCTGTCAATGGAGAACGACAAAAGGCCAATGTTCGACATGGGACCTACCTCCATCACAACAACAGTGACGAATCGCAAAAGGAAATTGTATTTTCTCCTCACATACAAAGATGTTTTGCAAGAGGATTTTGTCTCAGCCATCCCCAACAGTCAAATTTCCCACCTGTAAACTGCAAATAGCAAGCGAAAATAAACACGACACCCAAACCTGCCCGTCAATGGGGAACGACAGAAGGGCAATTCCAATCATGGTTGCAGAACCCCAAGCGTGTAAACTGCAACAAGCCCAATAGGAAAACAAGAACAACAACAACAAACAAACAAGAAATCAGTGAACATGCAAGAAGCAAGCATGAACCAGTGAACCAACAATGCCATTGAAGAACAATATTGCCCACATTGAATGCAAAGAACATTGCATATAAAAAAAAATAGAAGAAAATGTATTGTAACAGGCCCGTTAAGTAAACATTTAAGGTTGTGAAGCCTGTTAGGTAAACATTTAAGTCTGCTAGAGCTGCTCTGTAAACATTTAAGAAAGAATGCAGTGTGTCAGGTCTCTTACGTATGAAAAAAAACATTTATAACAATAATAATACAAAAATAGTAACAATAGTTCGAACAATAGAGCCTATGTAAGAAAAAAAAAATTATTCAAAGGACAAACTAATATGAAGTAACCTTATAAAAAGTTGACTATCTATCTTCAAAATTTTGGATATCCAAACATTTCAAGAAAACAATAACAACTCAAAAAGATTGTATATAATCAAAAAACTTTGGATATGCTAACATATCAAATATTGGGAATAGCAAAGCTGGCAATAAGACCTCCAATTTGTTATCCAATCAGATCATGATAGATATGGTATTTTTTATTATATAGAAATCAATGTTTTTAGTTCCTTAGCTCCAACAATAGATATTATGCAAATATTTTTAGTCAAAAGACAAACTAATATAAAGTCGACAAATTATGGATCGATATAATCCCTCTACGCCTTTGGTAGGGACTAATAAATTATACCTATTATGTAAGTAAGATGATTGACTTATCAATAAACTTCTTACTCAATTAATAATCCACTTATATATTTTGATGATCTATATGAATAGGGTCTATATGAATGGATTCTCTATATCTATTGACTATATATATCGAGTCAATTACTTTATCAAGTAAAAATTTATATAGAGTCCATTAATTTAAGGCTGCTTCTTGTTTCTTTTTCCAAATCACGCTCGACATCTTAACTTGGTTTGGAATTAAAAAACATTGTTTCAAATATATATATTAATTATTATTTTTATAACAAATTCATAACCACAATCATTGTTTCAAATACATATTAATTATTATTAAAAAAATAATTATTGTATTAACCACATAAAAAAATTCATTTAAAATTGACTAAGACAAATCAGAAATATGATAAGAAAGTGATGACAAGAAAAAGGGAAAGTGATGAAAATAAAAATAAAAAGGGATAAGTGATTTTTTCATCGACGTTTCGAATCCTGATCGGGATTCATCATCAGGACAAAATGATGAATCCCGATCAGGATTCGAAACGTCGATGACAAAATGACATCAACTGTGGATTCTCCGGCAAAAGGGATAAGTGATAATAAGGAAAATGAAGCATAATATTATGGATAATATTATGGATATATGTTTTACAAATACAAATTATTTTTTTCAAAAAGCATGAGAGTATAATAATATTTTTTTATTGAAAAAGTGGTAAATAAAATTTATTATGAGTATTTTATTTTTTTGTTTTAAAGCATTTATAGTTAGGGGTGAAATTTGATGGGTAAATTGCCATGTCACGAGATAATTTATCCGTTAAAAATAATCACAACCCATCATAAAGCTTCGTTAAAATGTGAAATATGTTTCATAAATTGGTTTAGATTGTCAAATTTGATGGGTCGGTTGGATTTCAAATTCCAACCCTACTCATAGCATTATCATGGTTAACTATGGGTTGTCATCCACCCTTTAGAATGCGACAAATAAACATCTTTAACTCAAACAATGTCAACTCAACCATAAGGGATGATGTCATCTTCCAAAATGTGATTCGCTCTTTTAAAATTGATTTTGATAGCACATGTTTTTGTTTGAAGTTTATTTTAGACCTTAAAATTCTCCTAATGACAAGTCTATTAGACATAAGACAATATTTCCTTAGACTCATTGTACATTTATAAGAGAGTTGCGAGTAGAAGGATGCAACTCCCTTGTTGTATATTTGTAACATTCTTCATATAATAAAGTTAAGGCACCCGCCTTGGGTGCTACCAATACATGCGTGTTGTGGACTCTTTATGTGTTAGATGCTACTATTCCTTGCAATGTATTGTGTTGGCTAAGTATTGAATAATTGGCTAAGTATAAGTATTGTTGGGATGTTTTAAAGGCCATGTTTAGACATTTTCCTATTGTTGAATGAACATGGTTGAGTAGGACTTAGTTGTATTTGATAGTTTGCAACTTAAGACAAAGCTATGAGCAAACCTTAAGTGAAGAGGTGTAGTCTGGTTTTAGTAGGTGGAGACTAGCCAAGCCCTTGTGGCCAAGGCAAGGCAGTGTCACATGACCTCTAGTGTTGAAACAAAGTTAGGAGAAACTCAAGTTTGCAAAGAAAATTTCAAGCATAATGTAGGCATCTGACATTCACCTTATACGTGTATGGTTCACAAAGACATTTAATACAATCTCTTTGTATGTGACCACATAGTAGACCATTATTTCAAAGTTAATTCATAACTTCAAGATTTAAAAAAAAAAAAACAAATTAATAAATAAATAAACTCAATTCTTTCCTAAATTTAATACGAACTATATCAAAATCTACAATTCTATTTAATTAATAAAAATATTAACCATATAACTTTGTCTTAAAAAAATTTAAGACTTTTTAAAATGTTTAAAAATAATTAAAAAATAAAAACTCACTTTAAAATTGAAATTATCCCATTATTAATTTAATATAAAAAATAACTTCTCAACCAAAATCCAAACCCTTGTCATTGTTACACACTTTTGTTGTAGTGGTTGCTATGTCATCCATCATATGAAAAAACAAATTAAATGTCATTGAAATATTTCAAATTAATTGTCATCTAAATATCTTATTTATACGCTTATGTTGAAACATGTTCCCAAAAGGCTTGTCATTCAATGATTCAAAGACAAGGTCAAGAAGTCGTACTCTGAAAGTGTCGTGTTGGGTGTTTATTACGATATTTCATGGTGTAAATTTGACAATTTTATTTAAAGAATGTAAAATAAATCAATATGTTCAAATTTTATATTTTTAAAGTAAATCAATATTTAAAAAACAAAACAAATGTAGCATATGACGTAAACATAAACGTATTATTGTGAAAAGGTTGTTAAAATAATAATATATAAATATGATATAAAATATAAATAATAATAAATATTAAAATACTAATAATAAATATTATATAAAATATAAACAATAATTGTTATAATAATATTTTAAATCCATATTAGTGAGTACTTTATTAATAATAAATATTATATAAAATATAAATAAAAATTGTTATAATAATAATTTAAGAGTCCTACTTAAGAGGACATTGTCTCATTACAATGGGTTAAATATAGATTTTATTCATTTTTTGTTTTGAATTAATTTTTAAGGAGGAAACACATGTTCTTAATCATTAAACCTATTCAAATTATATAATTGAGAATTTATTTTTATTAAATGTAAAGAATAAATTAATAATCCAAAACCTAATAAATTTCTTGAATAATAATAATGAATTAATTTACATTTACCCATACTAATCAATTATAAATATCCTCACAATCAATTAACAACTAAAATACAATAATTTTTATCACTTTTAAAAAAAAATTACAAACATAAATATTATATAAAATATATAACAACTCTATATTTTAAAATTAAAAAAAAAAAAAAACCATCAAAATACACAAGTTGGAATCCTTAACGAAAATGTTACGCAAATTTCCTCTTATTGTTTCTTATTATTTCTTTTTACCTAAGATAAAGAAGACAACGAATATGTGTGACAAGTTTTATATTTTCATGAATTGACTTTGAGTATTATAACAAGTTTAGCAGAGCGTTCCTACTAGTATTTCCATTTTCATAGGCACAACCTAAGCTTATGTGACTCCGTGTTTCCCCTTCTATGCTTTTCTCGTTAATGAAATAATGTATACATAGAAAGGAAGAAGTCTAGTGATGGAGGAGGTCATGAGATTGAACCTAAAATTGTTAAAGTCCTTCAAAAGAAAAAATGTATTAAGAGAACAAGTCTGGGTTGTTTGGTGCTTTCAACCTTTTTATACAGTGAAAGATTAGGACGTTGATGTTGTGTGGATCTTTTAAGATTTTTAACGGGAAATGGAAATCTTAACTAAAGAATTGGAGAGGGAATCAAATTTCTAACCAGATGAAGGTGTTATGGTTAGAATTTTTAAAAAAATTACGAGAACTTGCACGAACAAGGTAGCGTCGTTGTGTATCTACCCTTAAAGTATAAATATCGTTACAAATACTACCATAACTAAGTTTAAAGAAAAATGTGATGTAATAATAAGATTTAGAATAAGAAAAAAATAATTTATTATAAAGAAAACATTAACTCCAAGATAGAAAACCAAAACTATCTCTTTATGGTAGTGAACGTTAAGAATAAAATAATATTGCAAAAAATTGAATAAACTCTTATAAGCTTCATAATATAGATATAGATACCTAAAATACCTTAGGGAAGATATAGATATACTCTTTAATATCTACTCTTTAAATTTTGTGAGACAAATGCAATGGAGGATGAAGAATGTTTTTTTTGGGTTAATTGGGGTTCTTTTGTGTGTGTGTGTGTGTGTATGGATAGTGTTAATTGAGGTTCTTTATAAGCTAATTGTTGATTGACACTAATAAGGCATTATCAATTTCATTCTTACTTATGAGATTTTGTATGTGTGTGAGATAAATACAAATCATAAAATCTTGTTCGATTGACATATATAACTTGAGAATCAATGAGAATGAATTTAACCCCGTTACAACAACAAACATCTCAAAAAAGAAAAAAAGAAATGGCATTTACTATTATGGAACAAGAGTACAACAAATTGTGTATAATTAATTCAAAACAACAATAAAAGGCTATAGGATCTCTCAGACTCAACACATTCACAGAGAAAACAATTTTCTCCCATGTTTGAAGTGAGGCTTACTTGTAAAAATGATATATGACAAACAAATTGTACTCAACATAGAGGCATTTAGAATTAGTGTTCATTGCACTATAGATGGAGAGACATTCATGAAAGAGAATTGTGGTGTTGCTTCCCCCAATTGTGTAACTTGTGCAATATCATGAACCTTCAAAAGTAACTATGAAAGCGAATTTGCCAAAGAATCATATTGCTAGAAAAGACACTCACTGCAAAAACTAATGGTGTATGTTAGTGTTTTCACCTCATCCACAATATAATACCAAGAACATTGTTGTTGCAAAAGGTGGTGAATATTGCATTGATGAAGTGGTTGTGCACCCAAGGAAGCTTGATCATCTATTTTTGAGAGACCCAAAAAGGTACCTTGATCTAATTGAAGTAACAAGTTTGAGGTTTGAAGGATATGAAAGATCACATTAGCTTTGAAACTGAGACTATCAAGAGTCATTTATTAAACCCAAAGGTGAGACAAGTACATTTGCAGAAGCTTCCACCAATGACAATATACTATATGAGAGAATCTATTGGTTGATATTCATAAGGGAATAAACATTGTAGGGCCAAGGGAAGGGTGACCAAGTGCCAAGATATTGTCAAGAAAAGATGAAGATACAACGTCATGAAAAAAAGATAGAGGGATGAGAGAGTTACCTAGTAGGTGAGCCCATGCAAGGTTAGAAGCACCAACATTGATGAAGTAAGTTAATAAGTGGACAAACTCACTCCCTTTCTGCTATAAATTTTCCCTTAATTCTGTTGATGTTGGTAGCACCGGACATGTATTTCCGCACAGGTCTAAGTGTCTATACATGTGGAAATCGTCCAAACCTTTCTACCTTGAGACTTTACTTTAATTAAAGGAATTATTAAAGTAAATTTCTTTTATTAATTAATTGAGTTATTTAAGGAAATGCTAAAAGTAATTAGCATTTAATGTTAGCCATTGATTTCAAGTGAGGTGAGATGTAATCTCAACCATCAATCACTTTGGAGATTAGGGTTAGGTCATAACTCAAGATTATACAAACAAGGCTAAGGTGAAGAAAAAAGACACTTAACACTTGATACATAATATAGAAGGACTTTTGCTCAGAGGGTTGGATCACGAAGGATTGTGATTCAAGGAGGTCTTCGATAGGTGGAGAAGGACTTCCATCAAAAGACCAGGTCAAAAAGAAGAGAGAACAAAATCAACTGCAAGTAAGTTTCAATAGAACAAAGCTACAAAAAAGAATATATATATAAATAAAGTGCATCAGTGAAGTAAATATGTTTTTTTTAATTTTATTAATTTAAAGTATTTAATATAGTAAAGTTTTGAAAGATGACCTTGATTCACTAAGTTTGAGATAAATATTTATATTTATATTATTATTTTAATATAATTTATTAATTATAATATTCATAAATAATATTAAATAATTGAGAAAAATTACAATTATAATATTCATAAATAAATTGTAATCAAGGATGAGGCTGAGGGATATACCATGTTATGTTTATAGTTTCTTTGCTTTTTCTTTTCATTTACACTTTATTTTATAATAAAGAGAGGCATTGACTTTTTGTTATGGACTTATTTGTATGAGTTTGTTACTTATATGTATATGTATGAGTGTGTTACTTATGTGGGTGTGGATTAGGTGTGTGTATATATGTCGTTTATGTGTGTAGTGTGCTTCTTATGTATGCATCACTTATGTGATGGTATGTGGTTTAGGTGTGTGAATGTGTTAATTATGTGTATTAACAGGTTACTTATATGTGGGTGCATAACTTATGTGTATGAGTGCAATGCTTATGTGTATGAGTGTGTCACATATGTGCAGGAATGCAATGTTTATGTGCGAATGTAGTTTATGTGTGAGTTTGGGTTAGATGCAAGTATATCACTTATGTGTGGTTGTATTGCCCACACACCCATGAGTACATAAATGGCACACCCACACCTAAGAAAATCACTTATACACATAAGAAATACACCTAAACATCACTTATGTGTAGGTTTGTCAATTACACACACATAAGTGACGCTCTCAAACATATAAGTGATACACTTGTGCACATAAGCAACACACCCACATCACACAATTTACACACAAACGACATACTTATGAGTGATGCAAATATATGAGTATATCACTTATATATATGTAATTGGTGAGGTTTCCAAAATTAAAAAAAAATCCTCGATAGACTAATACTCATTTTATTTTTTTATTTATCTAACTCTATTTTTTTAAATCAATAATTTTATATTTATTTATATAACAATAATATTGATAATGTAAATATTTTTATCATTTTTCAAAAACTAATTAACAATTTACAATTTAATGTTATAAGTTGATATCGATAGGTTAGTAGCTCCTCGTCATGCATAGTATTTTCGAGGGGCATTTGTACCTACCATGTGAGTCACATTAACTCAATGGGTTTTATATTTCAAAGGATTTATTTTAGTTGTTTTGTACTCATTTTTCTTATGCTCACATTAAAAAATCTTCCTCATTTTATGTCAATTGCCTCCTATTTGGACCTCATGTTTAGGAGGCTTGTCACTTTCACCCACCTGCATAGACATGTATTGCAATAAGTTATTGAAGGTGA
>ML800649.1:251740-287810 GCA_009831015.1 Picea engelmannii
ACATAAAGAAAATAACATTACTAATGTAATATGCCCCAATTAAGGGGTAATGAGCCAATATTAGGGCTTAACATCCTGAGCCCAGAGAATCCTTCAACCAAATCAAGAAGGAACTAACTGAAGCACCTGTGCTTATCAGTCCCAATTATTCCAAGGATTTTCTAATTTTCTCTTTTGCTTCAGTTGACATAGTGGCAACTGTTTTACTACAAAAGAATGATGTAGGGATGGAACAACCTATTTTCTTTTTCAGTAGAGCATTAAAAGATGCAGAGATCAGATATGACAACATGGAGAAGCAGGCCTATGCCTTGGTGAAATCTCTCAAAGCTTTCAGATTCTATGTTTTGCATTCAAAAATCATTGCGTATATTCCTTCAGCTTTGAAGGATGTTCTCATTCAACCTGACATAGGCAGGAGAAGGAGCAAGTGGATTGCCAGAATCCTTGAATTTGATCTGGAAATAAAACCCACCAAGCTAGTTAAAGGCCAAGGTTTAGCCAGGTTATTGGCTGAATCTAAATGTAAATATTTGGGGGTCAATTTCATCGACACTTTCTCAAAAGATCAACAAGCTGAGTTGTCTGATAAAAAATTTCAGGACAACCCTCCATTGGTAGAATGCACCTGATATAACGACATTATATATTTTCTGCAAGAGTTGCGACCTCCAGGTGGAATGGGGAAAATCAAGGCAAGAGCTCTTAAGATCAAAGAAATTAAATATTGCCTTATTGAGCATCTTTTGTATTGGAAAGACCCTCTAGGAGTGCTTCTGAGATGTTATAATCACTAGAGGCCCAAAAGATCATGTTGGATTTCCATGGTGGCCTATGTGGGGGACATCACTTCTGGAAAACCACTACCTATAAAATTCTCAGAGCTAGGTACTACTGGCCTACTCTATTCACTGATGTTTGTGCAAAAATCAGGGCCTGTATTAGATGCCATAAATTATCTGGGAAGAAACGGCTCAAGTCTCTTCCATTGAAGCCTGTACTAGCTTCAATACCCTTTCAGCAATGGAGCCTAGATTTTATTGGGGAAATTCATCCTCCTTCAAGTGGTCAACATAGGTGGATTTTAACTGCAACATATTATTTTACCAATTGGATATAAGCTATCCCCACCAAGAGCGCTTCTCACAAAGTGATCACTGATTTTTTTGAAGATATTATACCAAGGTTTGGTTGTCCGAACAGAATTATCACTGATAATGCACCATCCTTCAAGTTCGAATCATTGATCAAGTTTTGTGATAAGTTTGGAATTAAATTGATTCACTCTACCCCCTACTATCCCCAAGGCAACGGACTGGAAGAATCCTCTAATAAAATCCTGATAAAGATCATCAAAATACTGTTAGAGGACAACAAGAGAGACTGGGACTCAAAGCTCAAATTTTCTCTATCGGATGATAGAGTGACAACAAAGAGGTTCCTAGGCATCTCTCCTTTCCAACTTGTATACGGGACTGAAGCAGTTTTTCCTTCCCAGCTCGCCTTGCATGTGGTCAAATTCTTCCAAGACTGCCATGAAGAGCCTGATGACATGATTAGGAGGATACATCAACTGGTAGAAGTGCAACAGGAAAGAGAGCATCTTCTGGATAGAGCGCATCATCGTCCGCAGAAAATCAAGCAAGCCTTTAACAGGAAGAGCAATAAGGAGGATTTCCAGATAAGAGATCTGGTCCTCAAATGGGATGCACCTAGACAAGACAAGAGCAAGCATGGTAAATTTGAAGACCTTTGGATAGGTCCCTTCAAGATTTTCGAAGCATTTCCAAACAATACTTACAGATTGCAGAATTTGAAGGGAGATGAAGCTTTTGGTGGCCCTGTAAATGGGCACTTCCTAAAATGTTTTTTGTTTAATGTCATAGTTGACATCCCACCATTGTAAATACCATTTCTATTTTATTTTATTTTGTTTTTATAGGAGACTCCACAACCCAACACTAAGGCACTGAAGCCGCGGAAAGAGTTCTTAGAGCCTCACATGGAGGACTCTATCCCCCATGGAGCCTAATATTAACACATAAACTTGTCAGGGTCTCGTGAGTCTGTGTTTTCTACCTAGGTCTATAATTTTTCCTATTTCTCTCCTTTTTGCAAACTCGAACATAAGTTCTCCTTTCGGCTCATGGTTTTCAATTGTTCGTCTGCACTCATTTGATATACTTGTTTTTCCTTAGCATCTTGCCTGAGAAATATTAGCCCTTAGCCTTCATGTTTTCCCTAAGTCCGTTCACCCCTCTTTTTTCCTCTGTCACTGATTCTTTTGTTTTCCCAAGCCCTTAGCCAGTCATCCAATTAATGGTTCACAGGTCGTGGTCATGACCACCAAGCGCAACACTTGAAGCGGTTTGATGTGGATTCAAATCAAGCGAGTGAGAAAGATCAGATCGACAATGATCTGATTATCAGGATCCTACAGTTGCATGAAATATAGCGCCATAGGTTCGAAATCGCGAGGTCCATCCTAGCCGTTGGTGCTGCGAAGGACACGTGGTGCGCGATTAATGTTTCGTGGTTCCGTGAGATGGAGCGAAATCGCGATAAGATCATGGTCGTTGATCAAAGAAGAGAGTTGGACCATTGGATCAACTTTTCACGATTTCACGAGTCGGGAAAGTAAGAGGGATGAGTTTTGAAGATTCAAAAAGCGCAATATCCCGAAGTATCGATGTCATCTGAACCGTCCGATCAAAGGGGACGCATGTCACCTGATCTGAGCTTTGCGATTTCGTGACTCAAAAGTTTGAGTATAGAACGCAGTATGAGTTCGTGAAACTCAAAATCGTGATGCGCCTGAGATAAGAACAAGGTCATGGCCTGAGGTCATGTGGGGCGAGGGAAAGAGTTGTGCCAATAAACAAAGTGTTCGAGTCGGTCACCGAGAAAGATCTGCATGGCCTCGAGGTGCCATAATTGACTCAAAGGAGTCGTGAGCTTTCCTAGAACATTCATGGGTGTCAGGCCTCACCTTGATCCCTATGAAATAAGTTAATGAAAATGGGGAAGGTGGTTGAAACCTCATTTTACCACATAAATGGAAAACATGAAAATATGGTCGTGGAGGGAATACAATCAGCCGAAAGTTACCTTGTCATGAATTTTCTTGTGAAGCCCATACCGATATGATCTTGCATCTGACAGAAGAATACAAGTGAAACTTGACAAAGGAAGATGCAGACGCCAAGCTTTGAATTCATGACCAAAGTGTGTTTTCGTAGGGAGCAAGTTGCTTTGAGTATATATACTAATTTTTCATATTTTGTAAAATTTAATGGTAGAGAAAAGCTCCCGATTTGTAAAGTTTTAATGAACATTCTGGTTCTCTGGTTATGCTTTGTAATGTGAGATTTATTTTTTAATGAAAGTCAACTTTCTTTTTCCCTCTTGTTTCCCTCTGATACTGAAAGAGTTCATGATTGACTGATTCACTTGAATTATTGCGACTGCATTCTGATGAAAGTTTGATTATAGTGTTGTTATAATTTCTTTTAGTTGTTTTGAAATTTGAATTCAAGAAGACCTTGTGTTTAAGTTTTTCTTCCTTAGGCTGCTGGAAAGCCTGATGTTCATGACAGACCTCTACATTCTTCACTGAAGTCTTCCTCCTACTCACCCTTACTACAACCTATTGACTGAAGTTAAACTAGACCTCACCTTCTTGATCATATCAGTCCAGTCTTTTGAGTTAAGACGATATTTTCTTGAGATTGCGCCCATTTGACCCTTTTTTATAACCAACTTGTGACATAAAATAGCGATGGGTATCAGGCTTACCTCTGTAGCAATCCATAGGTGACTTCTGGTTCTAACAGAAGCATTCAATAAAATACTAGAAAATGCACTGACAAAGGTTTGTAATATAAGTCGAGACAACTGGGACTTGAGAATCCTAGTAGTGTTATGGGAATATAGGCTTACAAGCAAGAAGTTGAAAGGAAAGACTCCATTTATATTGATTTATGGTCGAGAATTTGTGATGCCTATGGACTTTATTGTATCAAATATATGCATTTATGCACTGACAAAGCTTACATATTCTAGCACAATGGAGAAGAGACTGTCATAACTAGTGGAAATAGAAGAAACCTATTTGTCACAGGTTTCCATCAGCAAGTGTAGAAAGCATGTGATAAAGCATGGCATGATAGGATCATTAAACAAAAGAAGTTTCAGACATGAGACTAAGTGTTACTTTATGACAACAAGTTTTTTCAGCACCCAGGGAAATTCAAGATGCATTGGTTAGGACCATATGTGATAAGATTTGTGGCAGATGCAATGTTGTTCAGTTAGCGAAATTAAATGGATAAGTTGTTGAAGGATTGATTAATGGTAGTAAGATCAAACTATATATGGATAGTTGTGATTCCACGCACTAGACTCAACGCATAGTATGTGTACCATAGTACTTGTATTATAGTGTATAATAGAAAAAAAAGAAGAAGAACAGAAGAAAAACAATAAAAGAATTTGAAGGTCGGAGGTATGCATTAAGAGATAAACCAGAAAATGATGCAAACAAGAAAGGGGAAGGTGATCTGCGCAGAAAGGTGAAAGAGAATATGAATAAAGAGAGTATCTGCACAGATGACGGTTGAAGGCATTAAAGATCAAACTTTACGGACACACATTAAAGAGCGATCATAACGACGAAGTAGTGGAGACAAATAATCTTTAATGAATAGTGGTGCCAATATCATGGCAAACTAGAAAGATCTCAACCATGATATGCAGAATCAGCTGAATTTATTACAGAGTATGGAAAGAATTGAATGTGAAGTACAAGTTGGATTAGACAACAGGTTTGGACGTGAAGAACAAAAACAACTGGCGACACTTGATAAAATCAGTTGAAGGGTTGACGGAAAGAAGTTATTATCATTCGAGTTTTCATAGAGACAATGAGAGAAGAGAGTTGAGTGAACAAAGATAGAGCCAAAGAAGTTAGTTTCCAAGCGAGAAGTTGTAGAGAGAAATGGTGCCATCGAAGATAGGGGAAGCTTCATCATAACCAAATAAATAGTGCACCAGGAAAACATCGATACATGTGACCAAGGAAACACCGAGAGCATCGACGTCAGGGTGAACATAGGTTAACTATCCAAGGAAAATTGAAGTATGAAATTGTAGAAACTAAAATTACACAAGGTTAACAACAGGTGAAATTACAGAAAGAGACAAAGTATGAACTCGTAGAACCTGAAATTCCACAAGGTGTGATCATTGAGGAAGATATGCTTGGCGCAGTAGGAAGCCTGCAGTATGCATACCATGACTTGATAGATATAAATAAATTTATAGAATTGGCTCCAGACAAGTACATAAGCGTAATACTCAGCCCAGATTCAAAATAAATCATAGTAGAGCCACAAGAATGGGTGAAAGGGCCGGAAAAGATAGGCATTCTGAACCTTTTTGATATTTCGTATTTTGGCAGGAGTGCAAAGATAAATATTTGTGTTAAGTTATTACTAAGTTGTGTACATGGAGGATTTCTATGGTTAGATAGACCAGTATCCATAGACACAAACTTGATTGCGTGGATAACCGAGTTGCCATAAAAAGGGGAAGACCCGTCACTATTAGTCACATACAAGACAAAGGAGAAGGCTTTGGTAGAGAGAATGAAGGACAAGTACGACACATTCAAAGGTGCACGTGGTTTGGATGTTGCAAGCATCAACTATGATACAGTTTGGTTCATGAAGCAGGTACTGACATGCAAGTTATTGAGGAAATGTCGCAAGGATCATGTACCAGTAGGTGTTATAGCGACAACTGAGAAGTGCATCGCAGGAGTTCAAATGAGTTGGGAAACATTTATGTTTAACCAATTATTGATATATTGCAGAGAAGCCCAAGATAAAGGTATGGAATTTCATTATTCCTAGCTGTTAACACTGATAACATTAGTGGCTTGGAGAGAACCAGAAGACACTCAATTTTTGAGAGTTGCGAAGAATCCATGCTTGGCAGCATAATATGTAAACTTATGGCATAATGTGCACAAGGAGAGACAATTAGATAACAATATTACATTCTATGTATACAAGGAAATAATTTCGACAAGTGTCCAAAATACACCGCGCATACTACTGCAGGTATTAGAGGAATACAATGGGATTGGATGCTTCAAAGTTGGAAGACACATGGAGTCTTCACTCAGTGAACCTGTGACATAACACCTGCGTTCATGAGATATTAAAGAATACCCCTAATTTCACTAGATATTGATAAATACCTTCAAAATTCCTTTTTTTGAACACCCCTCCCAATACATATTTCCAGTAATAAAAAAACCCTATTTTTACTAGATACCTCTTTTTGTACTTCCCTTTGCCCCTAAACACCCTGATACCCACATCTTCCCCCCGCCCCACCCCCCCTATACCTACAATATATTGACTCTTTTTTTCACAACTAAAAAACCCCATTTATAAATGAATGTGATAAGATATTGGTCAACAAGATGAATCCCCTATGGTAAGACATCATATGTACATTGAGGTCAAGAAGGACCCAAAGCAATATTGGATGACATACAGATACAATTTGACAGAGGTTGACATGGGATAGATCATAGAAGACTGAGAAGATGAATGAAAAAACCCAATACCAGAGGCAAAAAAATCAGAACCACATCAGCCAAAGACAAAACAACCAAAAATAAAATAAATAGGAGATGATGAAGAAGACGAAGAACAATAAGGAAATGGTGCAAGAGAAACACAAAAGACAATATCGCGCTAGGGAGAGAAGCGGAAGGAATAGAATACATAGAGATCAATATCGCAACAAAAGAAGAGGAAAGAAATCAAGCAAGTGGCCACCTAGTCCTTGTCAGATGATGGCTTAGAAAATATTGTGGATCAAGTGAAAGAGGTCACTGAAGAAGATTTTGAGCAAGTGACTTGGAAGAAAGAACAATGGCACTCAGACATGCAAGTGCAGATTATTGCACTGCATCAAATTTTGGAGACCACTAGAATTGCACCAGTCAAAACATGCGAAAAAGAAAATATGACATAGATTCAATTGATGACATCTACGACAGTAGGCGAGTGTCAAGTAATGATGATAGCGACAAGAGCCTTATATTTCCCTACACCATAGTTACATGAGTAAGAAAAGAAACTTATTTACATCAACTTGGTGTTATCCCAACTGCTTGTAGAAATACTACATAGTCTGCAAATGAGTGTCACATAAGAAATTCAAGTATGCACAGTGTCAACATCAATGGAGTTGTCCAAGGAAGTTGAAGATAAGGATGTATTATAGGAAGAATGTCATCAACTTAGGCTTGAGAGAGAGATGAGGCCGCACATAGAACAAAGAGACTAAAACATATGGTATAGGGGGTTTATAATACCATTATATAAGTGTTTATAAAGGAAGAGGCCCCATTCAAGGATTCTGCATGAAAATTAATGATATGGAAGTGCACCAGATACTGAGTACACCACCGACAGAAAGGGAACAAAGAGAGAAGATAGTAACAATGACATTAGCTAGCATCAAGATTTTAGAGGAGTGTGCCAAATTGTATGAAAAAATCACGCAAGTGTGGTCTCAACTAACAGAAGATGCAGAGTTGCAAGAAATTGGGCAGAATTCACAAGCTATGAAAGTTAGGGAACAAAAGTTCAAGGAAACCATGAGCACTTTGCCAACGGAAGAAAATATGAATGCACTTTCCAAGAATAGAAATCTATACTTAGACATGAGCCAATTAAGAGAAGAATAAAAAGCTCATGCAGAGAAGTTAGAGATGATGAAAGAGGAAGCATTCCGAGTAGCAAGGGAACTAGTAGTTGTACAAGTCGTCGCAAGGAAGGTAGCACAAGATAGTGACGAGAAGTTGAAAACTCATATTACAATAGATATAGAAAAAGAAATCTTGCAACATGAAGCAAAAGTCAAATAAAACATCGTGACCACACGAGAAACATTTCACAAGTTCATGACAACATGGAAGCAAGCCTGAAGTGGCTCGAGATGAGCCATAGGTGAGTGTTGGGGGCCTGTTCGAGCATGACATTTTGGGTAAGTTTTGGAAGTCACACAGGGGTGTACCGCACAACAAGTCAACAAAGGAGAAACACTCTTGGAATATAGTTGGCGCATTTTCAGGAGCCGACACGTGGAATGAAGAAGTTAGGTAAGAGTTTTGGGACATTTTTTCCACATTGTAACGGGCTAAGCCCCAATGTATATGTATAAATATGTATGGGTTTTAGGTAGAAAACAAAATTAGAAGATTAGAAAGAGAGATTTGGTAGAAGAATTTTGAGTGAGTTGATGTTAATGGACTAATCTGTAAGTGCGGACACAAACTGATCTCTCTAGTTCCACCTAGAACTAGAACAAAACAAGACAGAACATGGTGCTTTCCTTAAGATTTAAATATTGAGTTAATGGAAGATAGGCGACATACCGTTTAAATGTCGCTTCCTCTCACCATTGCCATCCTAGCTCTGCTCCAATGCTCATGCAATAATGAACTTGTAAATGAACACAAAAAACAAAGTGAAAGCAACAGAATAACCTCAATATAAACTTATGTATGTGATCAAGGAATCATACAATAAAACAAGAATTATTTTATGGGAAAGAAACATGTTGATGTATTATATTAATAAGAAAGTGGAGAGTACAACCAAAGCCTTGATGTCATAAGGTCCCCTTTCAATGGCCCTTTTCTCAACACAAACACTTGTTCCAAATCCCTTGAATGAAGAATCCACCATGTGACTTGAAGAACTAATGCAAATCTCTCAAGAATAAACTGAAGTAGGGTTTCTCCATACAAATCAATTCAACATTCTATAATTCTCTTCTCATTATCCTATCAATCTAGCCTTTTCCATAAGAGACCCTTCCTTATATAGAGTGAAGGAAGGGTGGTTGAGGGGATTAGGATGATCCCACCAAATTAAAAATATGAGTAAGATCCAAACCATTTGGAAGCCACCTCACCATCTAGAAAATTCTCTTCTAGAACTTTCGCGAAGCTTGAATTTTCCTTATCTTTTGGCATCGTCGTACCCTAGCTATAGAGAATCCTGCGGAGACGTCGCAGTCTAGCTGTAGAGCAGCCTGCGACGATCAAGCATCGTCGCACCCCGGCTATGATGCAGGGTGCAGTGACCTTTCTTGATATGAATTTTGAGGAAGGAAATCCCTTCACTTTTCTTGTAGAGAAAGACTCTTTTATGCGAACATAAACACATGTTTGTTAATGCATCACTGGGGTGACCAAAATAATGTGTAACAGAATGCCCCCCAAAGTATGAAGCTATAACTCATAACAATTGAAATACTTTGTAGAATGTGTGTGTCAAACAAGGATCACATCGATCAAAAACCTGCAAACAATCAAGCATCTGCATAATAATGTACCAATGTCCGAGGTAGGAATTCCCATACTCAGAATTCAAATGATATCAAATGTCAAGTGAGTCATGGCCACTAAATATACACTGTGGATCCATGTCATGATGAATCGACATAGCCACCAAGAATACACTGTGGATCTATGCTATAAATACATTTAAGTTTGGACATAGCCACAAGACATACACAGTTGATCTATGTGTCAATACAAATTCACGAATACTCTGTCACAACCTAGACCTAAATGATAAGATCCAGGGTCTTCATATCTATTGTTTGTAAGTACGAATCTAGCCATGTGATTACAGGTGTCGAAGTCGAACATGGTAGAAACCACTTGATTACCGGTCAATGATGAAAATCGTTAACAAGAGCAAAGGAAATCACCATTGATGTCAATGACTCCCAAGGTACCCTAGTATAATCCAACGAATGTGAATAAATGTGTTGAAGTCAAACACTCGATGGAATCTTCCAATTAGGGGTCAATGATGTGAACCCACCATTGGAATCGAAGAAACCTACCATTGAGGCATGCAGGCTCTAAGGTACTAAATAATTTCTAAGTCTTGTTCCCGGATAATGTGTTGAAGTCGACAGGAAAAGACTCGTCACAGGAGGGCCTTGATGTATCCCCCATCAATGACACAAAATATGTAACAGATTTGAAGGTAGATCAGAGCATGAAGTGATTCATAAACGATGTAGGGAAGGTCGACATGGTAGAAAATTTATGACTGAAGATGGTCGACTCGATGGAAGGCTTAGTAAAGGTTGGACTTCTCTTGAACATATTAACACCACAACAATTGTCTTGGCAACATGGACTCAAAAAGGACCCAACAAATGAACTTGTAAATGGTCAAACGAGAGACAGATGGATTACCCAACCTGAATTCAAATAATGAAGGGGTGTCATGTTCAAGAGAAACTATTACTGCCACTAACACAAATACAGAGATACATTCCTTTCCCAAATTCCCCCCCACCATTTCTGGTGAGTACGTCTTTATTTTTATGCAAGCTTGAGGAGGATAACATATGCTTGTTGATGTAAGTTCATCCTTCGGACGAGTCCCTCAGAGTATGTTTAACGAACCTTAAGAAGGAGTAGTTCGGTCCCATCTAAGTCTTTTGATGTTTATTTAATGAGTCCAAAAAGAGAAAATTCGAGGGTTTTTCAATTTTAGAGCATCTGAAAAACACTTAAAGAAAACCCTAAAAGGTCATTTTTCATAAACTAATCTGACAAGACTGAAAAAGTGATAACCTATGGCTCATCAGATATTTTATTCACATACTTTTATGAACATTAAAATAACAAGGTGGCTTGACAATCTTTTCATGTTTAGAGAGTCTGAAAATAGCTTAAAGAGAACTCCAAGGGGTTCTTTTTTCGTATAACCTTTCCTTTTTCGTATAACCTTTACGAGTCTGAAAAAGTGATAAAAGTATACTCGGTTACATTCTCATTGTTTCACGAGAATGAGAAAGAAAAAAAACTAAGCTTGAGGTTTTTCCTGAAAAACCCTAAAAAGATTTGTACATGTGACAAATGTATAAAAGAAAACCAAAAAGTGTATCCTTGTTCAACGTTGCACTCCTTGACTTTTTATCTATAAAGATCAACACTTGTATAGTCGTTAGGTATTTAGGGTTTAGGTAATATATATATAATAATATAAAATATAAATGACAAAAGAAAAAAAGTCAATATAAATGGGTAAAAACTTCATTTCACTATTCCATTTGTCGTTTCACCCAAAATTTGCTCTAAAACCCCCAATTTACCTCAATTTTCCACTACGGATTGTGGAGGGCACGGTTGATCAATCGACGAACGGTCTCCACAAAACAAGTAATTTTCATCTCTTTCAACTTTTCATGGATCAAAATTTTCTTTTCATTGGTTAGAAATGTCTTTTTGAGTTAAAAGTTTTTTAGGGTACCCATGTGCGGAGGTCGTCACAGGTGCCCTATATCGGGCCCTGCGATGATCTAGAATCGTCACATGTGGCCCTATGGATAGACTAGGATGACTCCACACTATACTAATGCCTTGGCCTGCGATGTGCACAATTCAAAAAGTTTTTTAAGATGTTTTTACCAATAAAAAGTCTCTAGTGAAGAAGTTAAAGATGCTAATCTCTCTTAATGGTTCCATTGCAGGTTTTTCACAGTAAAAAATGTTGGAATGGCGTGAGAGAGCACGAGATAGAATATTACTTGGTCGGGAATGAACCGGGAATAGTAATGGCCCTTCGGTAGTGTGGATTTTTAAAATTCTTTAAGATCCAGGGTATGAGGGCCCAACCGATATTACTCGAGTACCTAGTTCACATGTGGGATGTGAACGAGCAAACATTTCATGTGGGAGCTGGAATTCTTACGATAGATATAGAGGATATCTACTTCTTGACCGAGATATCTTGTCGTGGGTCTTGAGTAACACTTACCGGTAGCAGGGGAGGCGACGAGCCTGTGAACCATTACATTAGTGCACATTGTGTGCTAGGTAATCAAAAGCATAGCGGTAAAGTCGCTATAAGGGATGTTCGAGACTTACATCTATGGACCATCATCTATACCATCACACGCATGGCAGGGAGTGCAGCTCCCCATATGGCTCTTCAGAGCTATTTTCAGTATGCGCTGGAATGTATGGAGCCCTGAGTTTTCAACTGGTGTGAAGGGGTTCTTAAGAGTATGAAAAAACAACTGACCAAGTGCATGAGTGGTGATATGAAATAGTTTGGATACGGTTCGATTTTGGTGTCCTTCTTCCTAGAGAGGGTCTCAGTATTACGCTTGCAGGTAGAGTGGGGTATACCTTCCCCACAGGATCTGAGAATGAAGAGGTGGGTCGACCTCATGGAACGACATGTAGCTGGTCTTATCGTTAAATATAACAATGTCTTCTTTGACTGGTTGAGGACTCATATGTTGATGGTCGACGACTATGCATATGTTGGACTCGACTTCCGAGGAGATCTAGAATTGGCTCTTCCTGAGGGTTCCCAATGGGGGGACATAGGTAATAAATACATTTTGTTTATATGATGTTTCTATGATTTTTAATAATATAAAACGTTTTTTATGTTGTTTATCCGATGACTAATAAAATGCTCTTTGATGATGCAGACGTGGGACATTATCGTCCTCCTAAGTCATCCCCCATCTAGAGGTGAGAGGAGAGAGTTGAAGTAGCATGAGTAGTTTTTGCTGACTACAAGACTCTAGAGCAGAATCTAGAGGAACTCACAATGAACATCCCAGCTGCCTCCATTGATGATATCCCGAGGCATTATCAATGCCACACCATGGGCGTGTCTGCTTCCATAGACCGACTGCTCCGTAGAGTAGCACAGACAGTCACATGTTATAGCGAACAACATCCTTGATGATCTATTGTATATGAAGCCATGTGCTCCACATTTTTGACATTTTGGTCTTCAGACAAAAACACTTTTTTGTAAACTTTTATCGTTATTAATATAAGGAGTCTACCAGCTTACTTGTTTTTTCAAAATGTGTGAATAGATTTTATAAATGTCTCAAATGTCTGTCTGACACATAATTAGCCAATGCATCTGTTAATGTATTTAGACATCTAGGAATATGTTGATATTCAATGTAATCAAAATAACGTTCCAAGAGGCGAATTTGTAAATATACTCTTAACAAAGTAGGACTTCAGATATCATAAACGTTACTCAGCTGTAGTACTACTAGCTGCGAATCAAGTCACACAACGAGATGACGAATTCCAAGTGAAACAACGTTGGTCAATAATTCTATGACAACACTGTATTCCACAATATTGTTAGTTGCACGACCAAGGCAAACACCATGTAGACTAATCAATTCATTTGTAGGTGCATAGATTTCTCAAGAAACAGACACTAAGTTTTGACTACTCCGGCTAGCGCCATCAGCGAAGCCAATGTAGGGTAGTGAAGACAACGACATCTGGAAACCAAGCACCAGGCAAGGTAAACAGCTAAAGGTCGAAACCAAACAACGAAAAAGCACACAAAAGTAGCACACAAAAATATGATACATTAAAATACAAGCATTCATGCAAAAATGACTTAAGCATAATACTTCTTCAAGTAAAACCCATTTTTTGGTTCACTCAAAGAAATTCCATCATAATCCATTAAATCATAGGCCCCCTTCTCTAATGCTCGTTTGACAATATAAGGACCCCACCACATAGGCTCGAATTTACCGACCCCTAGCAAATCACGATCTTGCTCGTAAAGAAGAACCAAATTACCTTCAGAAAAGACACGTGGTTTGATATGCTTGTCATACTGAGATTTGATGTGTTTATTCTAAGTTTCAATAACTAAGGCGACATAATGACGGTTTTCATCTAATTTCATAAGATACAAAAGACGCTCCTCTTCAACTAAGGTGTTCGAGAGAAGTTTGACGGTTAGCTTCAAAGATGGTATCTCACATTCAATCGACAAGATAGCTTCAATACCATATACTAGTTGGAACGGTGTAAACCCCGTGGCAGACTTAACAGATGTCTGATAGGCCCATAATGCTGAGAACAACATTGTGTGCCAATGTGACTTATGGATTCCTACCATCCGTCGAAGCATAGTAGTAAGGACTTTGTTGATTGCTTCAACCTGGCCATTGGCCTGTGGATAGTAAGGGGTTGAGTTTTCATGGTGAAGACCCAACTTCTCATTAAGTTCAAACATCATAAAATTACGAAAGTGGCTACCGTGATCGGTAACAATATCCCAAGGAATACCAAACTGAGTAATGATATGATTGAATATGAAGAGTGTTATAGTTTTCACGGTGTTATCAAAGGTAGGCATCGCCTCGTCCCACTTAGTGAAATAATCCACAGCTACAATAATGTATCCATGCCCCCCGACCGAGTGAAGTTTACATATCATGAAGTCAATGACCCATTTGGAAAATGGACCAACGAAAAATACAGGATGTAAAGGAGCGAAATGAGATCTTATCTTGTTATTATAAGTTTGGAAAGCATGGAATTTCTGGACGATTGTAATGCAATCTTTAAACAACAAAGGCCAAAAATAACCCACTCGTAAGATCTTTTGGGCAATAACATACCCAGACATATGACCGCCACATGCTCTAGAGTGACAATCATTCAAAGATTTCTCAGCTTCGTCATATGTAAGACATCGTTGAAAGATATAATCAATCCCATGGCGGTAAAGAGTATCTCCAAGGATAATGTAATGGCGGGTTTGATATTGAATACAACGACGATCTGTACTAGAAAGATCGGGCTGGAAAGTTTAGGTTTGGAGATAGATGATGATATCTTTGTACCATATGTCATCAAAACTGATCATAAAGAGAGATTCATCATGTAAGGAATCATCTGCCACATTTTTTGTCTAAGTTGAGGGAAGGTCACAAATCAAATCAGCAAAAACCAAGGATTTCTTGGACTTGGCACGCTCAAATTTCAAGTCAAACTCCTGGAGAATAACGATCCATGTTGAGTATTTTCCTCCTGACAATTGTCGTGTAAGGATGTGTTTCATAGGGTTGCATTAAAAAATAATGGTGGTTTTGCGTAATAGGATATAGTGACGAAACCATTGGACATCTTGAACAGTTGCTAAGGCCAGTTTCTCCACATGAAGATACTTGGTATCGGTAGTGGTGAGACTCTGAATCAAATAATAGACAACATGTTGATCATGTGAATCATCCTCTTGGACCAAAACCATAGCAAAGGTAGAGTCTGAAGCCGCTAAGTATAGGAAGTAGTCTCAACTATAATCTAGGGGAAAAAGCAGTGGCGTACGGGTTAAATCTAGTTTCAAAGCTTCAAAATCTCTATTCGCAATGTCATCCCATACAAATTCGTACCCCTTATTGAGAAGCTGAGTAAAACCATTCATTAATTCAATGTAATTTGGGATGAATCGACGTAAAAAGTTTGCCTTCCCTTGCAAACTTTGGAGCTGGCATAAAGTGGAAGGAGGAGGTAGATTCAAAATGGTCTCAACCTTCAAGGGATATACCCTAATCCCATGTCGAGACATGATGAACCCAAGGAGTCGTCTGGATTCCACACAAAAGAAACATTTGTGCAGATTCAAACGTATACGATAATATAAACATCCTAAGAAAATGGCCCTTAAATGTGTTGGGTGATCCGAGCGATGCATGGAATGCGTTAGGAGATCATCGAGATAGGGTTGCACAATATTCTTAATATCGTGAAAAACATAAGACATAGCACGTTGAAAATTCATGCCAATGTTATTCAATCCAAATGGTAGTTTCCAATAAGAGAAGGTACTCCAAGGACAAATGAAAGCAGTTTTTTGTTGATCCATGGGTAAAATATTAATTTGATTATAGCCGAAGAAACCATCCATTGGGGAAAAGATTTCACTTCCAGCACAGTCATCAATGATATGGTCAACGAAAGGGGTTGGATAATTTTCCTTAGGACAAGCTTGGTTGATATCCCTGTAATCAACACAGACAGATATCGTACCTTGTTTCTTCATCACGAGAACAAGATTGGACACCCAATCTGTCAAAGCTACGGGATAAATGAAACCGACCTTAAGAATTTTCTCAACCTCAAGCTTGATCGCAACAGCCTTGCATGGGTGCACTGGTCGAATTCGTTGTCGAATGGATTTAGCACTCGGGTATGTCTTAATTTCGTGCACATCAATATCAAGATCTATTCTAGGAATTTCTTCATAACTCCAAGCGAAAAACGTCGTGAAATTCTTGGAAAAGTGCTTTATAAGGGTGTACCTCATCATCAAAACATGAGGCATAGATATGGACATTTTCCACGACACCAGGTTTGATCAAAATGTCGAGGGGGATAGTAGGGGAGATATTACTCAAGTTCCCTTCATATAAAATGTCATGAGTAGACTCGGGAAGAAAAGAAATGACAATAACAGTTGAGGGAGCATAAATCCGTTGGTAACTCTCTATGTTCGCTTGCTCTAGGAAGATGATAGAATGATTATGCCCATTGTCCCATGGATTTTCTTCCATATACATAACTGACATGATCATCTCGTCAGTCAGAAAGATCACATGAAACGGATTAGGAGATGTATCACATAAAGAGGTAGAAGAAGAAGTTGTCTATTGAATCGCTTGGTAAGCAAGTTCTACCGGACTTAAAGGCATAGTGTTGCCATACCGAGAGCAATCACTAGGGTCAGGACTATCCAAGGGTCGAAAGACTCAGGGGTTTCATTAACAAAAGTGGATATCATATTGATCGAGGCGATAGAAGGAGATGGAACATTGGGTGGAGCAATGGGGAAAGTGCCCATTAATGTTGAATCTTTAAGAAGACCCACACCAACATTCTCATACCCAGGAGGTGTTTTCACAATAAAAGAAACATTGCTAGTATGCGAATCAGAGTTAAAGAAGGCCAACTGATCTACAATAATGACCTTTCCTTGGTGTGGGAAACGTACGACACAGAAAATGGTAGAAACAAATGCACGCATACAGTCAATCCAACTACGACCAAGTAAAAGGTTGTAAACAAGAGGTGCATCGAAGACCTCAACCTCAACAGTAACCAACTTACCTTCTAACATAATAGACAATGTGGGAAGAACATCATAAGGTTTGAACCCTATACCATTAAAATATTTAAGGGTATTGTGTGACTCGGTCAGGGAAGGAGAGCCAATGGATTTCCAACAAGCAACGAACATAACACAAGTTGAGGTGCCTTCATCGATAACAGTTCAACAAATATTTTTATTTTCCACAACAACTTGGATTTGGAAAGATAGTTGAGGGAGCCTTGGAATGTGATCTTCCAAATCAAATATTATCAAATTAGAATCGGTAGGATCAATTCCACCAATGGATTTTAATAGTGTCTTCCATTGAGTGAGACAACTTTGAAGGACTTCGAGAGCTGACACAGCAGAGGGTTCCTGCGCAAGATCTTCTACAATACTATAGTTTTGGGCAGCACGTGCGTGAGGATTAAATGAAGACTTTCGAACAACTCCCTTGGGAGAAGGACGAAGAACCATATCTAGACCCGGTCGTTCGATATGAAGATGACCATTTGGAGGTGAAGTTGGTGGAGGAATTTGAACCAACAGAGGTGGTGTATCATCCACTTTTTCCTTCGAAGGAGAATAATCTTTGGATTGAGTTGTGATAGCCATGTCATTCTTTTTAGAGTCACCAGTACACATAAGAACATAAGACGTAGTAGAGGGAGAGGTTTGACCATGAATGACCAATTGTGTTTGTTGTTGAGAAGGGAAAGGTTGAGACAAGATGGTGGGGGTAGATGGTTGACCGGTCCCTTGAAGGAACTTAGTGACCTTAGCTCGTCTTGGACAATCTTTTGTGTAGTGATCATCACCACATATAAATAAAGGATAACAAGGTTTGTGCTTGTCCTTATCATCAATAGGCGTGTTTTTAGTTTTTTCGGATTGTGGATTATTATTTTTATCTTCCTTATTCTTACCCTTCTCTTTCCTTTTATTTTGATTATTATCGGTAGGCGTAGATTGAACATAATTAACGTCAATTGTTTTACTGGCGGAAGGAGTAGGAGTAGGAGTATTTTGTATAGTAGAACAAGTATTAGGTTTGGGATGGGTGTGACTGGCTTGTTTAGACTGAGACTCAACGTGGAAAGTTCCAATCACACCATCAACAACATGGGAAGCAATTGGAGGTGTCGGGGTAGGGTTGATAGAAGGACAAGGAGCATCGGAGATCAAGTCATAAAGAGTACCCGTTTGCGAATAAACGAGATCTAAATACTGAGCACAACTAATCACCTGCTCTTCAGTGACAACGCCACCCATGGCCACATCATGGGAAATAGTACCAATGAGAAATTTGGTAAACCACTCAGCCAATAGTTGGTCAGGAAGGGGAACTTTGATTAAGCATCTTCGCCTCCTCCATTCATGAATGTGATCAGAATTGTGAGTGGAAGAGGATTGTTTGAAAGAACTCAAAATTTCAGTTACTGTCTCATAACGTATTGGTAGCTGGTATTGTGTTAAAAAGGCCAGGGCTAGAGTATTAAAGTCATTAAAGAATCCTCACGGTAACTCAATGTACCACTTAGCTGTCGAACCCATAAGAGTCCTTTGGAAAAGACGTAGTCTGATAGAGTCATCCATCAATGATCTAGATGAACACCAAGGATGGAAAGTCATGACATGATTATTCGGGTCCTCTCCAAGACGACCATCAAATTTAGGAATATCAAATGGTAACTTGGCTGGGATGGCAGGCCAGTAAGGAGAATGCAAAATAGGATCATTCAAAATCCTAGATAGATCTGATAAGTCCAAAGTAGCAAGGAAAGACAACTTCCTATTCACTTGAGGAAACTGTTAGTTTTGGGGAGGTAATCCCGTAGGTATATTAGTTGGACCATAAGCAGTCTGCATATAATTTAGTCCTAACAGATTCAGTTGTGGAGGATTTGGAGCCGCATAGCCAACAAAAGTTGGTTGATTAGGGAAGCCTCCTTGGAAAGTGTTATCACACTAAATTGCCTTGGGTCTTTTAGTTTGTTTTTATCTTTTTTAAATCCTTAGATTTTAATTTTTTAAATAAAATGTAGTTTTTTCATCCCTTTAAAGTTATGTTTGATAGGACACCTTGGATGACTAAACTTTTGAGTCATATCTCATGTTTTGATCATGAATTTGATTTTTGATCCTTGAACCCTTTTAGCTCATGGTTTTTTCTTTTTGGTCTCTTTCATGATTTTCCCCTAGGCCGATACCTCCCATGATCAAGATGATGTGACACACCTCTCTCCTCACTCATGACCTCACAAGCATGCCTCATTGTCATTGCTCACCTATCTAATCATATTTTTTAATTGGAAGCATTGCCTACTCATCAGGCAATTTCGTAGCGCCCGTCACGTTTATCATACCTCCATCCCAAGTCATGATTGCCATGACCGATACCATATCCCTTGTTTTCAATTCCATAAGTTGGTCAAGGATCCTTCAAAAGATCTTGCATTCATGTTCCTGGATAACGGTTTCTAATTTTGAAAACACAACAGTGTTGCGCTACGTGAATTCACCATCTCTGATCAGGCGACCACATGTCAACCAAATCTTACTACTGTAGGAGATTCCAGGGCCGAAGTTTCCTTATTTTTATCCTATGATTGCATTGAAGATATCAATAGGTGTCTACTATACATGTATCCACTATTACCTCCTCTGCGTATTAATCCTCACAGGAAATTTGTGATCGGGATTTTGTTTTGCTGAGTTTGCACAACAACAAAAAATTCATCTTTGTATGATAGCCTCATCTCCTCTCTTTTTCAGAACATTAAACCTCATGGCCCGTATGTGAGTCATATTTCTCTTGTCTGCCTTAGCCCTTGAAGTTGCAAGCCTTCGACTAGTCTATCCTCTACGTATGCGTTGCACTACATAGAGGCGTTGCTAAACCTATCGCTGCTTCCCCCGCCTCCTTTCATATCGAAATTAAACATTTTACTTAGTTGTATAGGGTCATACTTGCATACTTGAAACCCCATTCAATATCTCCTGAGCATCACCAAACCATTACAAATCCCTCAGTTTGAGTCATGGAGACCCCTAAATCAAAGAAGGCACATAAAGGAGGAAAGATAGTTAGGACATAACTAGTGGACATGCTTCTTTTTAACACAGAACCCATGGAAAGAGAGGCTTTTCAAAGAGTAGGGTGCCTCTTCTTCTGTCAGAACATGTAGAGAGGCCATCCAGAGGTAGCAAGATAGTTTTCATTGTAGTTTGATGGTAAGAAAACTAAGGTTGGGGATTTGGAGTTCGAAGGGACGGAAGCCTTCATCTCAGCCGCAACATGGATCCCCATTATAGGTGAAAGGTGGTTCAAAACCATGGCTTTGAGTTCAGCTTATGCAAAATATCTTTTTAAACTTGAATATCAAGCTAGTGACCTGTCCAAAAGTATGCCAAGGAGCTAATTGATTGAACAATTTGACAGACTATTGAAGATCATACAGAGATACTTTACTTGTGAATGGAGATTCAACACATTATACCAGTACCATATAAGATTGTTGCTACATTTTACTGGTAAGGTTGATATGAATATTCCTTATTACTTGTTGAGGAGTATAGGTAAGATGTCAGACAGGATTCAAGCCAAATCTAAATATGTGGATTCTAGCCTTTTCCACTCTGGATTAATCAGAATGCTAGTATCTGAGGAATTGGGAAAGAAATATATTTCATGGGAGCATTTTGTGGTTACCTCTCATTTTAAGTTGGATTTAGCACCCACTCCTCAATCATAGAGGGCAAGTTCTTTGTTACCTACTAGTGCTACCAAAGCAGGGACCAGTAGGAAGAGAAAGGGCAGAGCCCCTGTTCAAGGGTCAGAGGTCAACAAGCAGGTCATTGAAGTTGATGAGGAAGTCTGTCCTTCTCCACGTAGAGATTTTTCACCACCTCCTCCACCAGGGTTAGAAGAGGTGCCTCCTTCTACCAAAGTTACATCTAAGATAGGGAAGAAGCTTCTCTTTTCCCCTTCTCCTCCAGCAGTTGAAATCAAACATAAAAGACCTTTCACAAGGTCATCAATTCCTAAGGAGGATTATAGAGAGCAGTCCTTACCAGAGATCCCTATTCAAAGGAAGAAGGGGAAGAATTTTGAAAAGCCTGTAGAGGAGAAATTAGAAACCCTTGTAAAAAAGAAGAAGTGGAAAGGTGCTAAAGGACCTTTGGAGAAGAGAGATAAGACCTCTGAGAAAGGCATTGAGAATCCTGTCGAAAGAAAACAAGAATCCCTTGTACAGAAAGGTAAAGGTACTAAAATACCTTTGGAGAGAAAGGAGGAAACCCCGGTGAAACACTTCAAGGAGCCTATGGGAAGAAATGAAGAAACCATTGTGTAGAGAAATAAGGGTAAAAGTAAGGCCATTGAGAAACCTGATGAGGTGGACAAAACACTTCCCATGCAGGAGGAAGAAGAGTCTAAGCAAAATCCTATTAATATTGAGCATGCCACTGCCGCTCCTAACAGTCAGACCTACAAAAGACTTATCAAGCAGCTCAGAGATGCAAGGAAAGAAATAGCTCGTCTTAAAGCAAAATACAAGGTCCACTTGGCTCATATGGAAGAGCTCATGGTTGGCTACAATCATACCCTTGACTTGGCAAGGTTTGCAGCGAGAAAGGCTCTCCCTCTCCATAAACAACTAAAGAATATTTACAGATAGAACATGGGCTTTCAGTCTCAGAACAGGAAATTAAAGGCAGAGCTAAAACACTTTCGAGATGAGGTAGCCCAAAAGAATTTATAGGTGTTGGTTGACGCTTCCATTGAGGATGATAAACCAACAACTAAGGAGAGCACAACTACACAGAGGAAGCCGATCAATGCTAGGAAAAAGAAGTCTGTTGTGCCAATTGAAGATCCTATTTCTACCAGAAAGAGTGTGAGGCTAAGTGTTAAAATGACAAAATAGCTGGTAATGGTAAGCCCCATTTTTGAGAATTGTTTCTTTTTGGGACAGTTAAATGATATGCACATACTAGATGTGCCATCTATATAGGCTTCTAGACGTTTAGCTATATTGATTTTGAGTTTTTCTAAGTGATAGCTTCACCCAGTGGTAAAAGGCATTACCTATGGTATGGACAAGGCACCTAAGTAAAATGGTTATGTCATCATGAAAGGACATAGACTACTCTGTACATATTCAAGATTGAAAGGCGTTGCGTTTTATCAATGCTACCCAAACTTGTATGCAAACACAGTGTAAGTGACGCTACGTAAAGTCATTGCACAATATTCCATAGAGAACATAATCTGCATAAGGGTGCGACACGGTGGCACTACCCATAGGCGCTACGTAATATTTGGCAGGGAAAATTTTTACACATAGGCGCAACACACAGGAGCGCTACCGAATATTTTACAGGTGCAACACACAGGCGCTACCTAATATTTCAACAGAGGACCAATGTTGGCACATATATGCAGCACTGTGGAACTACCTATAGGCACTGCCTTCTCTCCTTATTCCGTTTTATGGTGTGCTACCCATATTTTCTACCCAAGGAAATTGACAACAAACACCAGGAATTTAGGAGGACTAGGCCAACAACTTTTTGGATAAGTTGATAATGGAGAAAGTTACATAAGTAGCAGCTGGCATTTTGAAGACAACTACAGGCTCCAAAGGGACACATGGAAAAATGGGAGCTAAGCAACAAAAGAGGATCAAAGTAGTTAGAAGCATGATTGGATTAGTCACCAACATTTCCCTGTTTTATAGCATAGGCTGTTATTCTAGTTGTTAGAACAAATAAATGTTTAGATATTTTCAAGGGAAACAAGCCATCTCGTACCTCCAACTATTTCCTCCCTTTCTTGTTATAAATAGATAGATCAATTTCTTTAGTAGGTTCGTATGGTTGAGCAAGGCTCCCTTTATTTTGTAATATTTTTATGAAGTGACTATGATCTAGTGATGTACTGGACTTAAGACTTTTTGGCTAATAGAAATCAACTTCCTTTCCAGTATATTTGCTTTAGTTGCTAAATTTTCATGCTTTGAAGGATTCAAATGAATTATTGTGGTGATGTGATGGTGGATGTTTGATCATTATATTATCATGATGTTTATTTATCTTTCTTAGTTTATGATGTCAAGAAGATCTTGTGATTTGAAACTTTCTTCCTTAGACTTTTGTAGACCTGATGTTTGCAGCAGTCCCTACACTCCCCTCACTCAAGTTTTCCCTCTGTTCATACTTACTCCCAAACTATTGATAGAAGTTAGCCAAGACCTTAATTGCTGGTGCATGATAGCCCTGTTGTCTGAGTTAGAAAATTACCATTTGAGTCCTTTTCCATTTGACCCGTTAAAACACTCTATCATTCACATATAACTTGTTGGGTACTGTGCTTGCCTTCCATGCAATTTGAATGTGAATCCTAGTGCTAACATTCTTGGCATCATTGTCGGGGAACGATTTGAAGACTTTTCCCTATGATTAAAATGACACAGTATTCTAGTTCTAAAAGGTGCATTAAAACTAAGTGCTTCGAAGATTGCAGACTGCACCTGGCGACTCCATTGTTTCATCTCTGGCTTCTAAATGTAGACATATGAGATCAAATCCATAGCTACCTTTGGTACCACCTGAGGCCGACCTAGAGAAGATAATCAAGAAGGGAAAAGCTTCCCAAAAAAGTTTTTTTGCTGCTGCTACAAGTGCTTCTGGTCAGTTGCCTGATTCTACTCTTGATACTCCAACTGTTTTATCAAGTAAGCTTCCTTTATCATCTGCTGAAGTATCTAAAAAGATTGATTTTGAAGAATTTCCTGTTGAATACTCTTCCTTTGAGACTGAATTGAAAGAGGAAAACATTGATATATTTTCTTCCCCTGATATTGAGAAGTGTTTCAGTCTTGATAGTTTTGAAGATTTCCCTACTTTAGGTTTTTCTACACCTCTTTCTGTTAAAATTTTTGTTGTCAAAGAAGTATGAACTTCATCTCCCTCCTAGACCTTACCTTCCTATTCAAAAACTCAGCCTCCTATTGTGAAAACTGAACCTCCCCCTTCATCTGTTCCTTCCTCTCCTACTATAGATACAGTCAAGTCTCCTTCTCCTTCTTGTTCACCAAGAATCCAAAATCAAATGGCAGTTGTTAACCCCCTTGCTAATAGGATGGATGCCATAGTGGCTTCAAGATATGCTCCTCTACTTTTACCTCAGCCACTGAATGCTCTTCCCCCTGGAGATTATTTGAAATACATGCCTAATTTTTTGGGAGAAGAAGATGTAACAGTTGAGGAACATCTTGCTTCTTTCTACAACTATGCAGATAACCAAAATACTGAAAATGAAGATGTTTGGATGAGGGTTTTCATCCAAAGCCTGTTTGGTGAGGCTAGGAAGTGGTTTAGGGGTCTGGCTCCTGGATCCATTACTGGTATTGAGGCATTGGATGAAGCCTTCTTGAGGCATTGGGGTGACAAAAAGGATTTTTTGTACTACATCACTGAATTTGGATCTTTGAAAAGGAAAGAAGGAGAGTCTGTCTTTGAATTTTCAAAAAGATTTAACAAAATGTACAAGAAAATCCCTGATGAGATCAAACCCAATGAAACTATGGAAATAATCACTTATGCCAGTGCTTTTGATTCCGAATTTTGCCTCCTTTTGAGAGAAAGAAGGTCACCTTATTTGGTTCATATGCAAGATGTTGCCTTAGAGGTAGAATCCAACATAGTGGCATCGGATAAACTTAGGGGGAAATCTAATAGGGATAGGAGAAAAAACAAAGCTTAAGCTTCAACTTCTGATTCCTCTGTTTTCCATTCTCAAGTAGATGAGCTGACCAAATTAGTAAAATCTCTCTCCACTAAAATTGAGAAATTAAAATCAGAAGGGAGACAACCATATAGAAATGCTCAAAACACTGAAAACAAAGGTAATTTCAGAAGACTCAACAATGCTCCCCAAATCCTTCCTAGAAGCAGAGAGAGAGATGATCAGAGGGTACACACTCCTTTGGAAAATAATTTAGTGGCAGATGAAGAAGAAGAGGAGGTTGAAGTTGATCATGAGATTCACTGTTTAGGTGATACTTCCCCATCCCCACACTTGATTCAATCCTCTTATGAGAAATATTTAATGGATATTCAAATTAATGAGTTAAGCAAGGGGGAGAAAGAAAAGGAGAATCCTATATAATTTGAGATCTAAGAAGAATGCAGAAAAAACTGAAGCCCCTAATCAACCTATTCATAAAGAAGATCTTTCCAAGGCCGTGACAGTGAGCAACAAGGAAAAAGACTCTTAAAACCCACAAGTTCTGATTAGAGATCCTCCTCCTGAAACCAAAGAGATCTTGAATCCTTCTCCTTCCTTCGGTTTTGAGAATGAGATCTAGAAAATAAAGATCCCTGTACCTTTTTTGGAATTGATAAAAAATGAGGATTTWAAAAAATATTTATCCAAAATGTTACAGCCAGAATCATCTCCAAATGCCACTGATTCCMTAAATCTRCAAGATGAAAAAACAACAGTGATTTTAGGACCTTTGATAGAAGACAAAGATGACTCATCCACACCTTTTTATACTTCACTGAATATACATGATAAGGTGCTACACAATTGTCTCATGGATTTAGGGGCATCCCACAATCTTATGCCAAAATCTGTTATGGATGAACTTGGGTTAGAAGTTACAAAGACCTATCATGATTTATATTCTTTTGACTCCAAAAAATTCAAATGTCTCGGAGTCATTAAGGATATGGTGGTGACCTTATTTCAGCTKCCCATGAAGAGTATACTTATGGATATCGTAGTTGTTGATRTTCCCCCCAAGTTTGGTATGCTCTTATCAAGATCYTGGATAAAAAGACTTGGGGGAACCTTGCAGATGAATCTCTCTTATGCTACTATTCMTGTTTTTGGGGAAGAGAATAGAAGACTTTACAGGGAAGCTCAATTGGCTTACATCGTTAGTGATGAAGCAAACCCCACCAATCACGATKTTTTTGCTTTTGATACAGATCTGGGATCTAGTATTTTSCAGCTCACCGATGCCTCGGAAGCCCCTTTAGAAATCAGAAAAAAGTCCATCAACTTTTCTGAAGAGCCTCCTTTAACTACTTATRTCTGGAAGATGCTCTTTGATTGAGCCTCTTCCAAGGAAGGTGCTGGTGCTGTGGTGATATTTGTCTCACCAACTCAAGAAACTATATCTTTGTCATATAAACTAGAATTTGAGACTACTAATAATGTGGCAGAGTATGAGGCTTTTGTCTTGGGTTTGAGGGCAGAAAAAGACATGGGGATATAGGAGCTGTCAATACTTGGGGATGCTAAATTGATAATACATCAGATTAAAAATATTTATCAAACAAAGCATCCTAGGCTTAGATCTTACATAAATGAAGTATGGGATTTAGTGGACATTTTTTTCTCTGATTTTAATATATCATTCATTCCTAGAGAAGAGAATACTGTGGCTGATTCTTTGGCTGTATCATCAAGTAACTTCATAATTCCCATACCACCAAAAATCAAGTATGATGTAGAAGTCAAATACAAGCCTTCTATACTGGACAATGTAAAATATTGGAAGGTGTTCGAAGATGATTTAGAACTTAAATTTTTTCTTGAGATTGTTGATGAATTTTTTGCATTGCACATTGATCAGGATCATGATCCAGAAATCACTCCTCATGCCGATGTTTTCCTTAATAAAATTGTTAATAATCATATTGTGCAGCTGCCTAGCAATCATATACCAAAAGGACTAGTTCCTTTGGAAATACTATTTGATGGGAATGATGTGGCATTGAAAGGGAAGGTATCCACTGATGATGCTAATATCACTGAGTGCAGTGTGGGCACTAAAAAGGATCCAAAACACATCAAACTGTCAAGCAGCCTATCAAAAAAGTAGAGGGAAGAATACACTAAGTTGTTGAAAGATTTTTCTGATGTATTTGCTTGGACTTATGAAGATCTCATAACTTATGACACAAACATAATAGAGCACAAGATTCCATTAAAAGAAAACACCAAACCTTTCAGGCAAAAGTTGAGGCAAATCAATCCTATGTTGCTGCCTATCATGGAGAAAGAAGTTAAGAATCTTTTAGATGCAAAAATTATCATTCCTTTGAGGTATTTCGAATGTGTAGCCAAGTTGGTCCCAGTAAGAAAAAAGAATGGGGAAATCAGACTTTGTGTCGATTTTCGAAATTTGAACAGAAGACCAAAAAAGGATAATTATCCTTTACCCAAGATGGAGCACATATTACAGAAGGTGACAGGAGCAGCTATTATGTCTATGGTTGATGGATTCTTTGAATACAATCAAGTATCTATTTTTCTAGAAGACAGGGAGAAGACGACCTTCACCACTCCCTGGGGGACATTTATGTACACCAAGATTCCCTTTGGTTTGATGAATGCAAGGGAAACTTTTCAGCAAGCTATGGACATAACATTTATTGGAGAAAATGATAAGTTTGTTGTTATCTATTTGGACGACATAACTGTGTATTCTCAGTCTGATAAGGAACACTGTGATCATTTAAGAAAGGTTTTCTTGAAATGCAGAAAATTTGGCCTCTCTTTGAATCCRAAAAAAGCATTGTTTGCCATGAAAGAAGGAAAATTATTGGGGCATATYGTGTCAKCTRAAGGAGTAAGGATTGATTCYAGYAGGGTTGAATCTATACAAACTTTGTCACTCCCTAGATCTAAAAAAGAGATACAATCTTTTCTGGGRAAAATCAACTTTTTGAGAAGATTTGTGTCAAATTTTGTTGAGTTAGTTAAGTATATCTTAGCCATGCTGAGGAAGGATAGTGAAATCAAATGGAATGTTGAGGCTCGTGATTCTTTTGATCAAATAAAGAAAGCCTTGACAGAAGCCCCATTTCTTGTCAGCCCCGAATACTCCAAGGACTTTATTATTTTTTATTTTTCCTATTTTGATACAGTAGCAACAGTCCTATTGCAGAAGAATGTTGAAGGCTTAGAACAACCCACTGCCTTTTTCAGTAGGGAATTAAGAGATGCAGAACTAAAGTATGACATTATGGAAAAGAAAGCCTATGCTCTGGTTAAAGCTCTTAAGTCTTTCAGAGTTTATGTGCTGCATTCAAGAGTTATTGCTTATGTTCCATCAACTGTTGTAAAATAAATTCTTATTTAGCCTGATATTGAATGAAAATGCAACAAGTGGATTGCTAAACTACTTGAATTTGATTTGGATATTAGGCCCACAAAATTAGTTAAAGGCCAGGGTTTGGCCAAGCTCTTAGCTGAATCAAATTGCTCATCACTGGGGGTGAATTTCATTCACTCATGTTCAGAAAATTAGCAGGATGAGATGAATGATAAAGGCCCTCAAGTCATATCTACATTGGAAGATTGCAGCTGGTACAAGGACATTATATTTTTTCTACAAAATGTACAACCCCCAAGTGGTATGGAAAGAAACAAGGTGAGAGCCTTAAAAATCAAATCAATAAAGTATTTCTTTATTGATAAAATTTTGTATTGGAAGGATCCATTAGGAATGTTTTTGAGATGCCTAGATCCCCAAGAAGCCCAAAAGAGTATGTCTGATTTTCATGACAGTTTGTGTGGGGGACATCATTATTGGAGAACCACGACATACAAGATCCTTAAAGATGAGTACTTCTGGCCCAGTTTGTTCATGAATGTTTGTGCTAAGATCAAAGCCCGTGGTAAGTGTCAGAAGTTTTCCAGAAAACATCATCTTATGTATTTTCCATTGAAGCCTATGGCAGCCTCAAGACCATTCCAGCAATGAGGCCTGGATTTTATCAGGGAAATCCATCCTACTTCCAGTGGTCAACATAGATGGATATTGACTACTACTGATTACTTTACTAAATGGATCGAAGCTATTCCCACAAGGAATGCTTCACATAAAGTGATCATTAGTTTCCTGGAAGACATCATAGCAAGGTTTGGGTGTCCTGATATAATCATCACTGATAATGTTGCTTCATTCAAGGCTGAACCATTAATTCAGTTCTGTGAACAGTTGGGGATCACTTTGATTCATTCCACCCCTTACTATCTGCAAGGAAACGGGCATGCAGAATCCTCGAACAAAAGCATTATAAAGATTATTAAAAAGTTGCTAGAGGATAACAAAAAGGCATGGGATTCGAAACTCAAATTTTCTCTATGGGTTGACAGTGAAAATATCCTTGGGACTTTCCCCTTTCCAACTGGTATATGGAGTTGAGGCAGTTTTTCCTTCTCAACTTGCATTACCTATGGCGAAATTATTCCAGGATTATCAAGGGGAGACATATCATATGATCGGGAGGATTCAATAGTTGGTTGAGGTGCAACAGACTCAGGAACAACTTGTAGATAAGGCATATGATCATCCATTGAAGATCAAGCAGACATTCGACAAAAAGGTGAACTAAGAGGATTTTCAACTGGGCGATCTGGTGCTCAAGTGGGATGCATCGAGACAATATAAAGGGAAGCACGATAAATTTGAATATTTATGGGTTGGCCCTTTCAAAAAATTGGAGGTATTCTATAATAACACTTTCAAGCTACAAAATATGGAGGATGAAGAGGTTTTTGGTGGCCCTGTCAATGGGCATTTTCTGAAAAAGTATTTTTCTTGAGCCTTGAGTGACTCTTCATGTCATTGTAAATATCATTTCCTTTTTTATTTTTGTTTCAATAATTGACCCCATAGCCCTAGGATAAGGCATTGAATCTACTCATTCTTGGCAGCCCACAGGGGGCATGCCATCCCCTATGGAGCCAATGTTATCACAATAAATTGCCTTGGGTATTTTAGTTTGTTTTTATCTTTTTTAAAGCCTTAGATTTTAATTTTTTAAATAAAAAGTAGTTTTTTCATCCCTTTAAAGTTATGTTTGATAGGACAACTTGGATGACTAAACTTTTGAGTCATAGCTCATGTTTTGATCATGAATTTGATTTTTGATCCTTGAACCCTTTTAGCTCATGGTTTTTTCTTTTTGGTCTCTTTCATGATTTTCCCCTAGGTCGATACCTCCCATGATCAAGCTGATGTGACACATATCTCTCCTCACTCATGACCTCACAAGCATGCCTCATTGTCCTCGCTCACCTATCTAATCATATTTTTGAATTGGAAGCACTGCCTACTCATCAGGCAGTTCCGTAGCACCCGTCACATTTATCATACTTCCATCCCAAGTCATGATTTCCATGACCGATACCATATCCCTTGCTTTCAGTTCTAGAAGTTGGTTAAAGAGCCTTCAAAAGATCTTCCATTCATGTTCCTGGATAACGATTTCTAATTTTGAAAACACAACAGTGCTGTGCTGCGTGAATTCACCATCTCTGATTAGACGACCACATGTCAACCAAATCTTACTACTGTGTGAGATTCCAGGGCCAAAGTTTCCTCATTTTTATCCTATGATTGCGTTTAAGAACTCAACAGGTGTCTACTATGCAGGTATCCATTGTTACCTCCTCTGCATATTAATCCTCACAGGAAATTTGTGATTGGTTTTTTGTTTTGCTGAGTTTGCATAACAATAAAAAATTCATCTTTGTATGATAGCCTCATCTCCTCTCTTTTTCATCCCTGTAAACCTCATGGACCATATGTGAGTCAGATTTCTCTTGTCTACCTTAGCCCTTGAAGTTGTAAGCTTTAGACTAATCTATCCTCTGCGTATACGTTGCGCTACCCCGAGGCATTGATTAACCTCTTGCTGCTTCCCTTGCCTCCTTTCATATCGAAATTAAAAATTTTACTCAGTTGTATAGGGTCAGCCTTGCATACTTGAAACCCCATTCAAATTCTCCTGAGCATTACCAAATTGTTACAAATCCCTCAATCTTAGTCATGGAGACCCCTAAATTGAAGAAGGCACATAAATGAGACAAGATAGTTAGGAAAAAACTAGTGGACATGCTTCTTTTTAACACAAAACCCATGACAAGAGAGGCCTTTCAAAGAGTAGTGTGCCTCTTCTTCTGTCAGAACATGTAGAGAGGCCATCCAGAGGTAGCAAGACAATTTGCATTGTATTTTGATGGTAAGAAAACTAAGGTTGGGGATTTGGAGTTCGAAGTGACGGATGCCTCCATCTTAGCCGCAACAGGGATCCCCATTATAGGTGAAAGGTGGTTCAAATCCATGGCTTTGAGTTCAACTTATGAAAAAAATATTTTTAAACCTAAATATCAAGCCAGTGACCTGTCCAAAAGTATGCCAAGGAGCCAATTTATTGAACAATTTGACAGACTATTGAAGATCATACAAAGATACTTTACTTGTGAAGGGATATTCAATACATTATACTAGTACCATATACGGTTGTTGCTACATTTTACTGGTAAGGTTGAGATGAATATTACTTATTACTTGTTGAGGAGTATAGGTAAGATGTCAAACATGATTCAGGCCAAATCTAAATATGTGTATTCGAGCCTTTTCCACTCTGGATTAGTTAGAATGTTAGTATCTGAGGAATTGGGCAAGAAAGATATTTCATGGGAGCATTTTGTGGTTACCTCTCATTTTAAGTTGGATTTAACACCCACTCCTCAATCACAGAGGGAAAGTTCTTTGTCACCTACTAGTGCTACCAAAGCAGGTACCAGTAGGAAGAGAAAGGGTAGAGCCCATGTTCAAGGGTCAGAGGTCAACAAGCAGGTCATTGAAGCTGACGAGGAAGTTTGTCCTTCTCCACACAGAGATTTCTCACCACCTCCTCCACCAGGGTTAGAAGAGGTGACTCCTACCAAAGATACATCTAAGAGAGGGAAGAAGCTTCTCTTTTCCTCTTCTCCTCTAGTATTTGAAATCAAAGGTAAAAGACCTTTCACAAGGTCATCAATTCCTAAGGAGGATTATAGAGAGCAGTTCTTACCAAAGATCCCTATTCAAAGGAAGAAGGGGAAGAATTTTGAAAATCCTGTACAGGAGAAATTAGAAACCCTTCTACAAAAGAAGAAGGGGAAAGGTGCTAAAGGACATTTGGAGAAGAGAGATAAGACCTATGAGAAAGGCATTGAAAATCCTATCAAAAGAAAACAAGAATCCCTTGTACAAAAAGTTAAAGGTACTAAAATACCTTTGGAGAGAAAGGAGGAAACCTCGGTGAAACACTTCGAGGAGCCTGTGGGAAGAAATGAAGAAACCACTATGCAGAGAAAGAAGGGTAAAAGTAAGGCCACTAAGAAACCTAATGAAGTGGACAAAACACTTCCCATGTAGGAGGAATAAGAGTCCGAACAGTTAGACCTACAAAGCCTATTAAGACTGAGCATGCCACTATCCCTCCTAACAGTTAGACCTACAAAAGACTTATCAAGCATCTCAGAGATGCAAGGAAATAAATAGCTCATCTTAAATCATAAGACAAGGTCCACTTTGCTCATATGGAAGAGCTCATGGTTGGCTACAATCATACCCTTGACTTGGCAAGGTTTGCAGTGAGAAAGGCTCTCCCTCTTCATAAACAACTGAAGAATATTTACAGATAGAACATGGGCTTTCAGTCTCATAACAGGAAGTTAAAGGCAGAGCTAAAACACTTTCGAGATGAGGTAGCCCAAAGGAATTTATAGGTGTTGGTTGAAGCTGCCATTGAGGATGATAAACCAACAACTAAGGAGAGCACAACTACACAGAGGAAGCCGGTCAATGCTAGGAAAAAGAAGTTTGTTGTGCCAATTGAAGATCCTCTTTCTACTAGAAAGAGTGTGAGGCTAAGTGTTAAAATGAAAAAATAGTTGGTAATGGTAAGCCTCATTTTTGAGAATTGTTTCTTTTTAGGAGAGTTAACTGATATTCACATACTAGCTGTGCCATCTATACAGGCTTCTAAGCATTTAGATATATGGATTTTGAGTTTTACTAAGTGATAGATTCACCTAGTGGTAAAAGGAATTACCTATGGTATGGTCAAGACACCTAGGTAAAATGGTTCTGTCATCATGAAAGAACACACACTGCTCTGTACATATTCAAGATTAAAGGGCATTGTGTTTTGGCAATGCTACCCAAACTTGTATGCAGACGCAAGGTAAGTGATGCTACGTAAAGGCACTGCGTAATATTCCACAAATAACTGAATCGAAATAAGGCTGCGACATAGTGGCGCTACCCACAGGCACTACGTAATATTTGGAAGGGAGAATTTTTACACACAGGTGCAACACACAGGGGTGCTACCTAATGGCGCTACTGAATATTTTACAGGTGCAACACACATCCAATACCTAATATTTCAATAAAGGACCAATGTTGGTGCATATATGTAGCACCGTGGCGCTACCTACAGGCGTTGCCTTCTCTCCTTATTCCATTTTGTGGTGTGCTACCCAGAGTTTCTACCCAAGGAAATTGCTAGCAAACACCAAGAATTTAGGAGGACTAGGCCAACAACTTTTTGGATAAGTTGATAATGGAGAAAGTTACAGAAGTAGCAACTCGAATTTTGAAGACAACTATAAGCTCCAAAGATATAGATGGAAAAACAAGAGTTGAGCAACAAAAGAGGATCAAAGTAGTTAGAAGCATGATTGGATTAGTCACTAACATTTCCCTGTTTTATAGCATAGGCTGTTATTCTAGTTGTTAGAACAAATAAATGTTTAGAGATTTTCAAGGGAAACAGGTCAGCTCGTACCTCCAACTGTTGCCTCCCTTTCTTGTTATAAATAGATAGATCAATTGATTTAGTAGGTTCGGATGGTTGAGCAAGGCTCCCTTTATTTTGTGATATTTTGATGAAGTGACTATGATCTAGTGATGTACTGGACTTAAGACTTTTTGTCTAATAGAAATCAGCTTCCTTTCCAGTCTATTTTCTTCAGTTGCTAAATGTTCATTCTTTGAAGGATTCACATGAATTATTGTGGTGATGTGATGGTGGATGTTTGATAATTATATTATAATGATGTTTATTTATCTTTCTTAGTTTATGATGTCAAGAAGATCTTGTGATTAGAAACTTTCTTCCTTAGACTTTTGTAGACCTGATGTTTGCAGCAGTCCCTACACTCCTCTCACTCAAGTTTTCCCTATGTTCATACTTACTCCCAAACTACTAATAGAAGTTAGCCAAGACCTTAATTTCCGGTGCATGCTATCCCTGTTGTCTAAGTTAGAACATTACCATTTGAGTCCTTTTCCATTTGACCCATTAAAACACTCTATGATTCACATATAACTTGATGGGTACTCGTCTTTCCTTCCATGCAATCTGAAGGTGACTCCTAGTGCTAAAAAAAAGGAGAATTAGATTGAAAATTTTGGCCCCAAGTAGGATTTAGGGAATTTGGATACTGTTGGCCAAGATTATGGGGGTAAAAAGCATTAACTTGAGGATATTGCCCCCTAGACGGTTGTTGATTCCCTTGGAAATGTAGATTCCAAGGCTGAGATTGTAACACATGTATACTTTACCCATAAATAGGGTTATGAGCTCCAAATTGGGGTTTCCCCCCCACTTGAAGTTCCCCCCCAACTTGAGGTTGCCCCCCAAGTTCAGGTTGACCTCCAAATTGAGGTTGACCTCCAAATTGAGGTTGACCTCCAATAGGAATCTGAAAACCAGAAGTGAAAATAGGATCGGTACCTCCAACTGGGTTGGAGCCACTAAGACTAGAACGATTTAATCCTCTAGGGGAAGGTGGAGGAGGGATGTAAGGTCCTCCAGAGAGAACCTGGGAAGGTGTAGGAACAAAACCAACAACAACATTTTACCCATGTGGGACAAAAATATTTGAACCTCCGGTTGGATTCTGGGTGGGATTAGCAATGGAAGCATTCAAAGCATTATACCCAGGTGGAAGAGATGGATTTGATCTAGGTGGAAGCGGTGTTCCAATAAGATCTTGGGAAATCACCGTATGACCATGAGAAGCAGTTGTAGCATGTGGGACCATGGTAGAGTAATCCATCTGGAGGGGAATAATTGAGTGGGAACCAACCAATAATTGGTTTGTGCCAGTATTACTGGGTGTACCATTAAAATGATGTAACGGTACAGTATAGGTAACAAACGTCTCAGCCATTTGTGATGCTATATCTTGATTAGAACTCGTTCCTAATGGAAAAAAATATCACGTACTAAAGAAGAGGCAGAGCTAGGATTAAAAATTCCAGCGGTGTGAGCAAGGATTCTAAATGATTCACTTCGTAAAAGTGGAACGTCTACTCTAGACTTTGTGTTAGGTCTAGTAGGTACTTCAATATTCTCAACAACAACAATTTCTCCCAATGAGTTCATCCAAATAAAATGAGGATCTCGTCTAATACTCAATAACGGATTTGGGGGAAGTCTAAATGCCTCTAGAGAATCTAAAACAATTCGGAATTCCTCTAAAGAGTGTGAACTTCCAACTTGTGAAGCTACTTCGTTATTGACTGCTCCCTGAGGAGAGCCCTCTAGTGAGTGAGGAAGCAAAGAGACGTAATCTTTTGGATTTTCCAGAGGTAGTCCTTACATCCTACCACTACTACATATTGAAAAATTTGCGACGAAAGTACTCTTTCGTCGCAACATGCAAGAGAAAAAGTTTTTTTTTCTAAATCTACCCCATGTTCGTCGCAATTTCAACGCCTACAATTTGACTGAACTGTAATGGTCAATGTTTGTCTCATAAGCGATGGACTTAGATTGGCCGTTGCATAAGCAGCGATAGTTGACCATAATAATTTAGTCAAACTTTACCATTGAAAATGACCTAAAATAAATAACTGTAAAATATATATATATATATATTTTTAGGTCACTATCGTCGCAATTACGACGATGGTGACCTAAAATTGGCCTACAAATATTTGACGATTTGAAGATGTTGTGACAATCTTGCTATAACAACGATGGTTTCGAAAGGGTATTTTTGTGCGGAAAAATATCGTAGAATGTTGTTAGAGGTGGGGAAAAAAGTAAAATAGATGAAAAGGGTGATGGTAGATGTTATTGCCCTTGTAAAAAATGTTGCCTCAGACGTCCCATAAGAATTTTAATAGCAACAACTACAAAACATTGTAGGAAATATGGTCACATTGATGGCGGATCGAATGAATATCGTACCATGG
>ML800650.1:77789-109321 GCA_009831015.1 Picea engelmannii
TAGGTTGTTATATCCAGAAAGCAATGCCCCTTAAAACTTTGACAAAAACTTTTTGAGTAGTTATTAAGTCAAGGTTAACTTAACTCAGACAATAGATAATGAGAAGATAGAAAAGCAATGCCCCTTGTAAAACTTTGACAAAACCTATTTGAGTCGTTACCAAGTCAAGGTTAACTTAACTTAGACAATAAATAATGAGACGATAGAAAAAAAATGCCCCTGTAAAACTTTGACAAAGGAGGATGTGATCATATGATTGAAAACCAGGTTTTCTAACACCAAAAATAGGTAACAAATGTGCAAGAATCCTATAAAATGATTTCTATGGGATCCACTAGATCTCACATAAATTTATTCAGTGGATCAATAAGGGAATGATTCTATTTGCACGGCAACAAATATCTATGAATTCCTTGAATGAACCGGATGATTGTTATTGTGATATGGGCCAAAGAGAATCTAAGAGACATAGTTGATCGGTTGGCATTCATGTAAGATATGAAGACATTTTTTTCACTTTGAATATGATTCTGCTGAGTGGTTAAATTTGTGGTTAAATGTGTGAGCTGAAATTTTATTTGTGTCTATTTAGATATGGTTTTCTCACATACCCTTGAGCAGTAATTACTCCAATTTAAGTGGCAAATAAATCATAATTATTGAGGATACCCTTCATTAATCAAGATATGATCGACTTAGTAAAGGTCACTAAACCTACTGTGTACTTGTAGGTTAGATATGGTTTTCTCACATAGCCTTGAGCAGTAATTACTCCAATTTGAGTGGCAAATAAATCATAATTATTGAGGATACCCTTCATTAATCAAGATATGATCGACTTAGTGAAGGTCACTAAACCTACTGTGTACTTGTAGGTTAGATATGGTTTTCTCACATAGCCTTGAGCAGTAATTACTCCAATTTAAGTGGCAAATAAATCATTATTATTGAGGATACCCTTCATTAATCAAGATATGATCAACTTAGTAAAGGTCACTAAACCTACTGTGTACTTGTAGGTTAGATATGGTTTTCTCACATACCCTTGAGCAGTAATTACTCCAATTTAAGTGGCAAATAAATCATAATAGTAAAGGTCACTAAACCTACTGTGTACTTGTAGGTTGTAGGCTATATAATTCATGCTCCTTGGAGATTGGACAATGGGAACAACTCAAATTGTGAAGATTAGATAGTGGACACAACTCAAAGTTAGAAAACAATCCTATCCAATTGTCCAAGAGATAGCATGCAACTTTGGATGTCAAATTTCAATAATTTTCATCTTTCAATTGTGTCACATCAAAGCCTACAAGGTGTGAGAGGGAAGAAAATTGGAAAGATGCTAACCAAAAAATAATCTTTTAAATATTTAAGGATGTTTCTTCTTTTATGCTTATGTTTTTAATGATATTCTATTTCATATGATGTAATATTTTATATAAGATTTTGCAATTTAATGATGTTATGTTAAATGCAATTTCATAATAATTATATATTTATTTTTTGCACGGAAAAAATGAGTAATTCTATTCATCCTAAGAGAACCAAATTACATTTTGTAGGTGTCTTAAGAACGACCCAATCGTGGGTAATGTGAGCAGAAAATAGAAGCCCGAGAGGGCCCAGAAATTAGCTAATAAGCCAACAAGAAAATACAAAAATATGAACTGAGAATAATCTGAAATAAGTTAGAAAAAGACCCTTGAAGCTCATGAACCCTGCCACGAAAAACACGCTAGGAAAGAAAAAAAACCACCAAGATACTAGCCATAAATGAAGACGCTAGAGAAGATCCCGGGACACTGGAAGGACCAAGTTAGAGTGGTATGAGGCTCCCACATCAAGAGAAATTTGAAAGCACCGAAGCCACTGAAAACCCCATCAACACCAGAAAAGGAGAAAACCAGAAAGTCGCACGTCCCCGATAAGGACCTCAAAGTGCAACCCAACAAACACCGCACACCATGAGTGAGGACCTCAAAGCTCTGTCCTTGAACCTCTTCTGAGATGAGGAAGAGAAAGGACACCAACACCCACCAAAAAAATTGATCTAAGCATACATCAAACCCTGAACATCCAGCAAAACCCAAGAAAAACCCTAAATGATCGAAGTAGCAGCACCAAGCGAATGACTGACTACAGAAGATCTGACTGAAGGAGAGGATAGACCCCAACCTGAGGGAGAGTGACAAGAAGAAAGACGAATCAACCAGATCCGTGCCCATCCAACCACGCAGAGCCAAGAAACAAACCTTCGCGCGTGCAGAGGGCCGCAAAAAACAAAGGATCCCCCGAAGGATGGAGAAGAAGAAGATCCAACCACTGAAAATGGAGCAAAAAACACCTAACTAGATTCACCTTCAAGCAAACAACAAAAAAACGTGGAAAAAACAACTGCAACAACAAGAAAAGAACCTGAAAAAAGGATCCACCTCCACCCCCACGTGATCTAGTAAAGAAACAGAGTCGAGGATGTTGGGATAACCCAGAGCGGCCCGTGACAAAGAAAGCCCAACAAAACATCAAGCAACAACTAGGAATATGCAGATCTAGGCTGCAACGTAAACTATAGTTCAAGCTGCGACTAAGAAGCTGGAGATCCGAGTTGCGATGAAAGCTACAGTTCAAGATGCTATATTCAAGAATGATGTTAAAAAGATTAATTTTATATTATATAAATTATCTTTGTATTTACAATAATAGTTGTTGTTGTTGTATTTTTACAATAAAAATTTACAATTTTTTTTCCCAAGTAAAGCAACTATGTCATACCTAACTCACACTTGGACTCTTTGGCATATAATGAGTGTGCCTCCATGATGCTCAATACCTCATCCAGATGCTTCATATGCTCCTTCCATATCTTGTTGTATACCAAGATGTCGTCGAAGAAAACCAAGACTGATTTCCTCAGCTGATCCTTGAATATGTGTTTAATGAAAGACTAGAATGTAGCGGGTGCATTGGTTATCCCAAATGGCATAACCATGAACTCAAAATGTCCAAAGTGACATCGAAATGTCGTCTTCTCTATGTCATGTTCTCAAATGTTGATCTGATGATACCCAGAGCGTAAATCAATCTTTGAGAGGAACATTGCCCCATGTAATTCATCCATTAATTCGTTAATGCACGGGATAGGATATTGGTTATTTATGGTCTTCTTGTTCAAGGCCCGGTAATCAATGCACATCCTCATGGTTCCATCCTTCTTCAGAACTAAGACAACTGAAGAAGAGAATGGGTTGTTTCTTGGTCTGATGTGTCCCATCGCTAGAAATTCCTTGATTTCCTTCTCTATATCATCCTTGAACCTCCTAGGATGACGATAGGGGGGTGTGATCATAGGTTTGGCCCCCTCCTCCAACTCAATGGTGTGCTCAAACCCCCTAGCAAGTGGTCTCCTTGGTGGAATCGACCCAAACACTTGTTGATGTCATACCAACAAATTCTTGATCTCTGTGTGATACTGTTTTCGGCACTCTGAATCCTTCCGCATAGTAATCAAGCACTCTGCAGCATATGTTACCTTCCCATGTCTGAAGATACTCTCCATCCTCTTGGATGAAACTGTCATGGGTGCTCATGTTGTCATACCTCTCATAACAACCTTCTTCCCATCATGGTCTATGAACCCCATCTCCAAGGTTTGGTAATTGGTGGTGATTTTTCCCAAGGTAATCATCCATTGAACTCCAAGCACCACATCTGTGTCAGATAGGTCAACTACATAAAATGTGTCTCTCACTGTGTAGTTTCATAACTTTATCTCCAAGTTTGTAACTCTATCTATACATTCCACTGTGTGGCCATCCGCTACTACATCATCAAACCCCTCAAAATCCTCTGTCTGAAGTGCCTGTCTCGATACCAGTGAAGCATCAATGAAATTGTGGGTGGCCCCACCATATATCAGGGTGATTGCTCGTTGCCCCTGAATAATCCCTCTGATCTGGAGGGTATCATACATGGGAACACCAGAAAGGGTCTCTATGACTCCTCCCTTTGTTGGTTTTCATCTGTTAGCCTGCTCAAGTGGTTAAGGAACTACCAGAGGGTGGGCTCTTGTTGGTGTCGGTGGTTTACGGGGAGGGTGCTCCTTTGTTTGTGTTGACTCCTCCTATGAGCTAGTGTATCCACTATCATACTCCTCCTCCTCATTGTCCACATTGTCTTTTTCCACCTCAATATAATGAATCTCTCCCTTTCCCATGCACCTGTGACCTGGGACCCAAGGGTCTCTACAGTTGAAGCAAAGCTTCTTCCTCATAATCTCGTTCCTCGTCTCATCATCCAGCTTCTCCTTGCCCTTCCATTCTTTCTAGAATGGCTTCCTGTCTCGATCCTTCTAGGGTATGAAGGGTTTGGAAAAGGGTTTATTCTTTGGCACTGATTCTTCCAAATCTCAAGTGCGTAGGATGGCATCCTGTAAGGTGGGTGGCCTTTATGCCTTCACCCATCCTCTCAAAGGCTCTATGAGCCCCTCTCTAAATAGCATGATCATCCTGGGCTCTGATATATCTGTCACTGCCACAGCTACTCGCTGAAACTCCATGATGAACGCCTCTATTGTGTCAGTTTGTCTCAACTAGCCTAGATCCCTGAAGTGGATGTCGAGATCCCTCCTGTCAAACATGTCCTTGAGTCTCTATGTGAACTCCCTATAGGAGGTGATGCAATTGTGACCTAATGTCAATAATCCATGGTGCCACCACTCATGTGCCTCACCCTCAAAGTGTAAGGTAGTGAAATCGATGGCCTCTGTTTCGGTCATCTGGTTGAGCTTGTAGTATGTGTCTAACTTCTATACCCAAGATCTGGCAATGCATTTGGATGATCCATTGAAAGAACGTATGGTGAGCTTACCAAATTTTTGAATGAAATCAATGTTATGCCCCTGATGTTGTTGTCGTCCTCCTCTCTGTGGCTCTCTGGGGCAGTTCCTGAGTCTGAGTCCACAATACTCGACTAGGGTCATGTCCTAATGGAAGTCACAGCCCAATGCTGCATACTCCCTCTTGTAATCTACAATGTCCTCTACATGAGTGGGNTGTCGTCCTCCTCTCTGTGGCTCTCTGGGGCAGTTCCTGAGTCTGAGTCCACAATACTCGACTAGGGTCATGTCCTAATGGAAGTCACAGCCCAATGCTGCATACTCCCTCTTGTAATCTACAATGTCCTCTACATGAGTGGGTGACCTCTGTGCCATCAGTAGTTGTGCTACTACTGGGGGTGCTCTGTGAAAACTGGGAAACAAAGGTCTGGGAATCCTACTCAAATGGGTGTATGTGCGAGTAGGACACTGGGGTCTATTGCCTGCCCCCAAGTTCATATGTGCTTCATGTGGGGCTTGTGTGTCTAGGGTGCCCACTATATCCAATCTATCAGCCACCTGTGCCAAGGACTGAGTCATGGCCCACTGACTAGCTACTATATCATGGATAACCTTCATGAAGGTTGCCTCTGGATCCATGGGGGCCTTACCACTACCCTTTGGTCGCTCATATATGTCTCCTAGCATCATTTATTCATCACACTCTACTTCCATGTGCACCTCTTCCTCTTCCTCTGATCTGGGATGGAAAAGAGGAAAGTCATGCCTCGACCCTCTTTCCTTGCGCCTGTCATAAGTGACATATTCGTCCCCTTCATGCTCACGATCATCTGGGTATTCTGCTGCACTCATCATCTTTAGTCATAGGCTGGCAAGACTAAAGCTCCGATACCACTGTAATGTTCCTGACTTGGATAGTCTAGGAAATGTTGTTAATGTGTGCAGTATTATTTGTTTACAACAGACAAATGAGCATTCAAATAATAATAATGGCGACAAAAGATGACAAAATTATATTATGAAATCTCCTTGGAGTACAAATGTTGAATATGGCTAAATACAATGAATCGCTCGGCTAGATCGAGAACAAAAGGGATCTTAGCCATAATATAAAATCAACTAAACGTGCTCTAGTGATTCCACCGTCAGAACCGGACGAGAAACCAGGCGAAAGATGTGCCTTTCCTTCTTCTCAAAATGGGTCAGAGTGGAATCTCTGAACTCTCCATGTATGGGGCTAGTCGAACCATTGAACCTCCTCCGAAGCTATGCCCTCACCCTGAATAAGCATGCCTTTGTTGTGGGACCCTGCATAACTGTTGTTGAAGAATGATGGAAGACCTATGTGATCTCCCCGGTGACTAGGGTGTGTCTCTCAACACCGAATTCAGCCAACTGGTGTCTTCCTCCTAGAATCCACTGAACTATCTCTCCTGAGATGTGCCTTACTTCTTACTAACAAGTCATAATCTGAATAATCCCCAATTAGGTCGTTGACCCTTCTCTTATAGCTTTCCCAAACCCTAATTCACTTTTGAATCCCTAATTTACTGTTGACTTCTAATTTCATCTTGTTTGTTCTATTTTTAGCTCTTAATGATTTAAAAGTGCTTTTACCCACTTTGGGCTCAATGTCACTTTCGGATTATAACACCTTTGACTGGAGTGACCTCTAGTAACCCTTCTTACCCATTTTCTAGCCCTGGCTATAGTCTAACGAGGTGGTTTAGACTAATAATCCTCCTCTCTAGAGCTCCTATTTGGAAAGGGACATTACATCGTTGGATAGGAGGACAATTAAATAGGGGTCATCCGATGAAAAGGAAGAAAGGGTTAAGGTCACCACCATCAGATCCCATTGGAGAGAGAGATGAATGGACAACCGACATTTTGGGGAACCAAGTTGCACGGGAGATAATTCCTCAAGGAAGTCCCACAATCCAAACCACAGTTTCACCGAGGGGTTATTTGTTAGCATCATGAGAATTGTGGGATGAAAAGTGGGTTACTCCAAACCGTCGATGTGTGCCCCCATAAATTGAAAGGCAGTAAGAGATGTGACATGTTAGGGCTCGAACATAGAAACTCTGTATAGTTGAATTAGTTTTGGGTCTTCCATCGTCAAGGAGAGACAGGTGGTGAGAGATCCACAACTCCGGAATTTTGTGGACAAGGAGGAGGTGAAATAGACGAAGTAGATCCTGACCGTCGATCACCAAGAGGTACGTGTCAGCAGATCAGTAACTCCATAGAAATATGTTCAAGAGGTTTTTAGTTGAGATTTGAAACTCCCGAAGAATAGAGAGATAGAGAGCCGAAGTAAATCTCGAACGTACGATCATCCAAAATAGATTTTAGTCACCAGATCGTTCGGAGTAAATCTCAAGCATCGAATCGTCCTAGGTAAATCGTGGTTGTCTAATCCAGAAGAGACGTGGCATAAATTTGTGGATTTTGGTTGAAGGCTCGAAGTAAGCCTCAACCGTCAAATTAAGGAGGACATGTGGTGCATATCCGCAGACTCCGGATGAAGACCCAAAGTGAATATTAATCATCCGATCCAGGAGGACACATGGTGACAGATTCGCCAGTTTGGAAATTTGGAGTTCGGGAGAATTAGAAGTGTGCTAGTATGGAAACTCCTGAAGAGTCGAAGTGATGGGGAACGATGATGTCACCTAGAGGTGATGTGGATCCTAGAATTCCCGAAGTGACATGGCTTGTGGAAGTCACCTGGGATGACGTGGACACATGGGATGTGTGCCACGTGTTAGTAATTTTTGGGCATTTAGAGTATTGAAAATTCAGTTAGAACGTGACACGAGGCACCCGCCTGATTGGACCATGTGTCTGCTTCCAGTATTTTTCTATGTGGCAATAGATCGTGCAGTTCGAAGACTGGGCACTCCAGTGGGGAAAGATGTGACAGGTTGTGTTGGGTCGAAAAATCACAAATTGCCGAAGGCCGGAGTACATATCGACTGTTGATTCCAGAAGACACACATCGAAGGATCGTCGACTTCGGGTGAAAGCACTCCGCGATAATTATAGGAGGAAAGTTTTGAAACTTTCGAAGCCCGAAGAGCTGAAGATATTCACAACCGCTAATCTGTGGGAGGAACACCGTTAATAGATCATGAACTCCGGGTAAAAGAGTTCCAGGAGGAGGCAAGCGAGAAAAGTTGAGACTCCCAAAGCGTGAAGTCCTAAAGTGGATCTTGATCATTGATCGAGAAAGAGGATGAGGACTGTTGATCCGGTCCTGGCTGAAAGTTCTAAATTCTCGAAGCTCTAGACAAGTTCTTTTTCAGCTAAGTGCAGGGTCATGTCCGTGGTCATATGCATATTGAGAGCTGAGGGAAGGAGGGCTAAGGGCCGAATTGGTGGTCTTCAAGACATAAAAGTGATAAGGAAGGATTTAGCCACGGTTTCTAGTCGTGGTCACCTAGGAAGGTGGTTTGAAGGAAGCCCCTGAGCAGGATAAAATTCTGTGTCAGCCAAGGATAATAGGACACTGTTATTTTTGGAGAATGGGCATATAATCTCCATGAACAAAAAAAAAGAAAGAGACCTATAGCATAGTTTGGCAATTATGTTTATCATATGCATAATTCTAACAAAACGGTTGCTTGCACATTTTGCAGAATTAAGGGGATTAAACACATCAACTCAGGATGCATATTGAGGAAATGGAAGAAGACAAGGGAGCCTCCAGTCATGATAAGGAGATTGAAGGCTAGAATACCAGAGTTGGTAATGCAGAGACAAAGTCCAATGGACGCAAGGGAAAAGGAGAGAAGGAAACGTTAATAGAAATGGTAAGAAGCCTGAAGATGGAAGTGCAGAGCTACAAAGCAGACAACGAAAGATTGATGAGAGAGAAAAGTCAGATAAATGCTCGAGTGTTGCAGAGATTAAATTAGTTGAAGAGACAAACAAAGAAGGGATAAAACTCAAGACAAGAGGAAGAAGGAAGGTTCCATGAAGGAAGGGATGATTGTGGAAGAGTTGGGTATTCCAAAAGTGCCAGCAGAGCTCATGGACACCACTCACATCCTTACTCAGAAGGAATTTTTTATGCATCGGAAGATCCCACAAGCAGTCCAGAGGTGTCTCCTGTTAGAAAACAAAGAAGGAAACAAGAGGTAGATAGTTTACAAGGAGAGATGAGGAAGCTCAAGCCACCTTCCTTAGATGGTGAAAGAGAAAGGGATGATGATGTCTAAGGATGCTTTCTTGGACTCCGGAGATATTTTTAGTTGCATAAATACTCATCAAATATGGAAGCCAGGATTGCCACCTACCATTTACACGGGAAAGTTGCAATGTAGTGGGACCAACTAAAGTAAGTGGAACATGTTAATGAAAGTAGGATCACTTGGAAGCAGTTCAAGAAGTACTTCCAGAAGGAGTACCTCTCAGAGCATTTCTATGACAAGAAAATGCAGGAGTTCTTTGAACTCAAGTTAGGAAGCATGACTATGGAAAAGTACGAGAAGAAGTTATTGGGATTGTTAAAGTATGTTAGGTTCATTGGTGATGAGAAAGTGAAAATACAGAGATTTATAAGTGAATTGCCAACCTTTTATAAGGAAAATATCAAGTATGATGAGCCCAAGACCTTGACTAAATCCATCAGGAAGGCTAAATACATGTATGAGCAAGGCTAGGGAAGAGAATATCTACAGAAATATTGGAAGGACAAGAAGAATGAGAAGTCTGATCAGATGAGGAAAGGATTCAAACCTTCCTTCAACAGGAATGATCCTAATAGAAATCGTCAATATCAGTATGCTAAGAGGGATTTCAAGAAAGAAGATTCCTTGGGAAAGGGGGAAGACCACCAATCCAATGTTGGGGATGAGAGGAAGATCACCTATACAAGGATTTCCCACATAGAAAGGATAGAGTGAAGACTGTGCACAACATCCAAGAGGCTACAACAGTCGAAGATATGGGAAGAATCTATGTAGTTTTAGATGATCGACAAGCAGAGTACCAGTCCAATATGATCGAGGTGGAATGTAAGATCATAAATCATCATGTTTCTATTTTGATTGATTCAGGAGAAACTCATTGTTACATTGATCCTAAGATAGTGGATAGATTACATTTGGAGAAAAGTAAACTTGGAAAAGCAAGTTTGGTTCAGTTAGCCACTGGAACCAAAAGAAGAATCCATGACATGGTCAGAAGTTGTTCCATAAGTTTTAATGGCATGAATACTAGTATTGATCTAAATAGCATACCATTGGAGCTTATGATATTCTAATTGGAATGGATTGGTTGGAAAAGAATCATGTTGTCCTAGATTGTCATAACAAGACATTTACATGTCTTGATGGAAATGGAAAACAGAGCACTGTGAAAGGAGTTCCAAGACCCATCTCTATAAAGGAGATTTCAGCCTTACAGCTAAAAATATGTTTTAGGAAAGGATGTAAATTGTATGCAGCTCATGTGGAAGAGACAGAAAATACAAAGGGGCCAAGCCTCGAAGATTCCTCGGTACTACAGGAATTTGAAGATGTATTCCAAGAAATACTTAGATTTCCACCAAGAAGGGGGATAGATTTCTCAATTGATTTAGTGCCAGGAGCTACCTCGATGTCAAAAACACCTTACAGAATGAGCACACTAGAGTTAAAATAATTACAAATGCAGTTGGAGGAATTGTTGAAGAAAGGGTACATAATTATTGCTTAACACCACTCCTTTCACATTCACTCAATGCATCCTTGCAGTGATTCAAGAATACCATAATTCCAAATCATGCAATGTACCATGACAAGTTGGAAAGTTCACCCAACGCCTCAACACAACATCCAGCCATCTTCCCACTTATTCGATCATCTGGACACCTATCTTCCTCTCTAGCCAAACACAACACCAGTTTCACCTTGGGGAGCACCAGTACTTTTCGTTAAAAATAAATATAGAACCTTGAGGCTACGTATTGACTTTCGACAACTGAACAAGTGCACTATAAATAACAAGTATCCTCTACGCCGAATTGATGACCTCTTTGATCAGCTAAGAGGAGAAAAGATATTCTCAAAGATTGACCTGAGGGTAGGATACCATCAGGTAATAATCAAGGAAGAAGACATCCATAAGACAACCTTTAGGACCAGGTATGGGCATTATGAATTTGTAGTGGTGCCATTTGGACTGACCAATGCACTAGTTGTATTCATGTCCTTAATGAATGGCATATTCAGAAATTATTTGGATAAGTTTGTCATGGTATTCATGGATGACATACTTATATATTCTAAGTCTGAATAGGAGCATGAACATCACTTAAGACTGGTGTTGCAAGTACTGAGAGAACATTAGTTGTATGCCAAGTTGAGTAAGTGTTATTTTTATCAAAAGCAGATCCATTACTTGGGACACATTATTTCAGAGCAGGGCATAGCAGTAGATGCAGAGAATATTGAAGCCATTGGAGGATGACCAACACTCAGAAATGTGTTAGACGTCAGATATTTTATGGGATTAGTTGGCTACTACAGAAGGTTCATAGTAGGGTTCTCTAAGATTTCTCATCCCATCACTTCTTTGCAAAAGAAGGGAACTAAATTTGAATGGACACTCAAGTGTGAAAAGAATTTTAATCTGTTAAAGGAATTACTTACTAGTGCACATGTGTTAAAGATTGTTGACCCAAAGGAAAGTTTTATGGTATGTACAGACGCATGTAAGGAAGGACTTGGGGGATTCCTCACACAAAATGGACATGTCATTTGATATGAGTCCAAAAATATTAAGGAACATGAGAGGAACTATGCCACGCATGACTTGGAACTTGCTTCCATTATTCATGCCTTGAGGATGTGGAGGCATTATCTCATGGGGAAGAAATTTGAATTAAGGAAAGACCACATTGGCCTGAAGTATCTTTTTGAACAGCCAACATTGAATGCCAGGCAAACAAGATAGCTGGAATTTTTAAGTGAATATGACTTCGATATCAAGCATATCAAGGGAAAGGACAATAAAGTTGTTGATGCACTTAGTAGAAGAGTGCATATAATGCATGTTACTGATGTCAATATGCATCAGACAGACTTGAAGAGCAGAGTTTTAGATGGTCTTGTTATAGACCAGCAATACCTACAGGTAAAGGATATCTTACAGCAAGGAGATGTATAGTAGAAAATAAAGGAGTATGAGATAAAGGAAGACGGATTACTCATGCATAAAAATAGAATATATGTTCCTAGTTCTAGAGAACTGAGGAATTTGGTACGGAAGGAAATGCATGATGTTCCATATGTTGGACGTCTTAATTACCAGAAAATGATTACATCAGTAAGAAGCCAGTTCTCTTGGCCGAGAATGAAGAAGTATGTTGTTGATTACATTGCTCGATGTATGGAATGTCAGAAGGTGAAGGTTGAGCATAGGCACCCAGTGGGTTTGTTGCAGCCATTTCCAATCCCAGAGAAGAAATGGGAAGTGATCACCATGGATTTCATCACAGGATTACCCAGAATGAATAAGCAACATGATTCAATCATGGTGGTGGTTGACAAATTAACAAAGGCTTATCATTTTGTGTCTGTGAAGACAATGCATACAGTGGCTAATATTGCAGAAATTTTCATGAAGGAAATTGCTAGGTTGCATGGGTTACCTAGGACAATCGTCTCAGATAGAGATACGAAGTTTACCTATAATTTCTGGAGGGTATTGTTTAAATGATTTGGCACAAATCTAAACATTAGCACAACATATCATCCCTAGACAGATGGGAAGACAGAGAAAGTCATGAATAATTGAAGATATGTTGAGAATGTATGTGATGGATAAGCCATCTAAGTGGGAAGATTACTTACACTTGGTTGAGTTTGCATATAATAATGGGTATCAAGCTTCATTGAGAATGAGCCCATTTGAAGCCTTGTACAGTAGGAAGTGTGATACTCTAGTAAGTTGGGACAACCCAACAGATAGAGTGGTACTTGGGTCGGAGTTGTTCAAGGACATGGAAGACTAGGTCGTCAAGATCAAGCGAAATTTAAAGGCAGCTCAGGATAGACAGAAAGTTTATGCAAACAAGAACAGGTTAGCTAGATAATTTAAAGTAGGGGAGCATGTACTTTTGAAAGTGAAGCCCAAGAAAATCTCTTTGAAATTGGGTAGTTGTACAAAGATGGCAACCAGATTCTGTAGTGCATTTGAAATATTAGACAGAATAGGGACAGTTGCATGCATGCTTCCATTGCCTGCTTCCATGAATGTGCATAATGTATTTCATGTCTCTTTACTAAATAAATATGTACATGATCCTAACCATGTTATTGATTGGCATCTGATTCAGGTAGATACAGAGCAATATTTTCAGGTTCAGCCAATGCGGGTATTGGACAAAAAAGTCAAAATGCTCTGGAATCAAGTTATAGAGATGGTAAAAGTTCAGTGGACCTTCTATGGTCCTGAAGATGCTACCTAGGAGCATGAAGATGTCATGCGGGCAGAGTACCTGCAACTTTTTGAATAAATTTGATATTTTGATCTCTATTTTGTATATGCACTGAGAACCATGCCAAAATAAGGGGGAGGGGATGTAACACCCCAGTTTTTGAACCCCCATTTTAAATAATGTATTTTTACAATGTTGAGAGGCCAAGGTGCCCAAACAATTATTAAAAGGCTAGTGTGCCCAAGACATGTAATGTTTTTATCATTATTAATAATAAATACATGGATGGTTGCTAGACGAACAAGGACTAGAGTTATAGGGGGCTATGAATCCACAAGAGAAGGGGATTGAGGGGCTAAGTGTTTATTCTTTTTTAATTACCCTTTTTTGTCTAAGGGAGAAAATCGGTTACATGAGATTCTTGGGGAAGGCCAAGAGGTTCTTGATTCCCCATGGAGTTACTTAAACCCACCTCTGGTCTGATGGGGGGGTTCGACTGATGGCTTGTTCATTGATTTCTTGTACGTTCATTCATTTCCCTTACACAGTTTCATGCACCCACTTACCCATTCATTGATCCATCATCATCCGCGTCTTGGCTTGGGAAAGGGAACCAAACTGCTAAACAATTAGCCACGATATGGTGGGTTGTAGTGGTCGCTGGTGTGATCCAACCATGACTTGAGGCCTACATGTTTGAGATGCGTTGGCCTATTTCCAACGTTGCTCACATCTGTGAGTCCTGAGAGTTCTAGCATTGATATTTTGGACCAGTTGTGATGGAGCCCAAATAAAGAGAAGGATTGTGTGGTAGAGAAAGGTGGATGTCCGTTCTCTCGGGTGGTGCAAGCTAGGTAGAAGAGATTTGGGCACTTGGATTGCTGTGAGAGATGGGAAGCCTGTGAGAGCTTGGGTGTTGACTAGTTTGGGAAGCCAAGTAACACTCTAGAACCATCCTTGTGGATTCATAGCCCTGGCTCGAGGGTGATGTTGTTGTTGAGTTTTGGAACAGTAGTGTCTATGGTTGGGTGGAAATTCCTTGGTCTGCAGCCAGTTGGTGTCATCTTTCATAAAGATAAGTGTTTTTTGTTATGGTATCATTTACATGTATATGAATGTATTTTCGTTGTATATTTAATTATCGTTTAATTGAATCTTTATACTATGCATGTTTGTTGACTACGGTTATGCATGTCATTAAATTATTTTCTTTTATGCATCCTTAAATTTTAAAAAGGTATCGGTAAGAGAAAGAATTCCAAGGGCGGGCTTGAAGGTAATGTACCCCAGCCTGTGGGTGGTTGGGTATGTTACACACCCTATCCTTTCTTTTATAATATTGAGTTATAAACTAACCCTAATCTCCAAAGTGATTGAAAGTTGAGATTACTTCTCACCTCACTTGAGATCAATGACTAAGATTAAATTCTAACTAATTTTAACATTTCTTTAAATAAATCCACTAATTACTAAAATCACTTTAATTTAATAATTCATTTAATTAAAGTAAAGTCTCAAGGTAGAAGTCTTTTGACGATTTCCACACATCTAGACACTTATACCTATGTGGAAACACTTGTCTAATGCTACAAACATCAGCACTCCCTTTTAGCGAGGAAAGTATTTCTCGAAGATCCACCTAGAACTGGTTCTCCCTCTGAACATGACATGATGTCATACACATCATCCTAAACACTGACATACCTCCAACCCTATTGGTCAATTTCTCCCTAAATAATGGACATAATGGAATTAATTATGCTACATATCAATGACACGATGTTTGGAAACTTATTTGAGGCGCTTCTCTCCTTCAATGTGTTCCTAGGAGACTTCTACTCTTGAGCATCCATCAATGCCATCTCTTACCAACTAGGTATCTTAACAGAACAAGAAGGGGATAACTCCCTCTTCTGATTTGAAGGTTGACTCCCCACACTAGAAATCTGTGAACCCTTCTCTTCCTTCGACTACTCTACATTCATAGATTCTCTCTCCTCATCCTTTATCACTGACATGGATCCTTGATCCAAGATCCCATTGGGTCCTCTTGTAAGTTGTCCCTGCAACCTATATAACCTACCCTCTATAAAGACAATGCTCATTATTGTATCATGGATAGATCCCTATGAACATATGAGTACTTTCCCTCTCTGAAAAGTAACATAAAAACCCATGTCCTCGAAAACTGAAAATGAGAGAAATCTTCTTCAATTATGGTACATACAACACATATACCACCTCTAGAAAACATCTTGACTCGAGCTCGAACTTGATTGTCCCAACTCCTTCTAAATCACACCTCGCATGAGTTCCAAGCTTCACATGTAGATATGATTCAATCTCTAACCAACTGTTTAACAACTCATGTGTCCCCATCATATGATAAGAAGCACCATTGTCCAAGTACAACACACTCCTTAAGTTGGTGTTGGTAGAGAGGTAGGAGAACAATTAGAATTCCTTCTCAAACTTTGTTGCAAACTCATCTAGTTGCGTCTTTGTTGATGTTTTTGTCTATGTCTTCCCTTGCCCCTTCTTCTCTGAACACCGTGATGCATATTTCCCATACTTGTGGCATGCAAAGAACTTTATTTTACTCAATTACTTCTTACCTATCTGTGAGTTTCAATCCTCACTGTTACCCATGGAACAATTTAATTTTCCCTTTCTTTTCTTACTAACAAGGGCCAGGTTCTCCTCTTCTTCATCTCCCTGCTTTCCCACTTTAGAATCCTCCTGAGTCTCTTCCCCAATGCAATCATCCCAAAGTCTTTTCCAATGTGATATTTTTTCCCAAGTTCAGAATCCCTTGAAAAATGGTTCAAAAGACTTGGGAAGACCATTCAATTCCACTTTCACGAGCTCTACTTCCTTCGTATTCTCTCTTATCGATGAAATATAATTAGGTACCGGTATGATCCTCATGAAATGGTTGGTAACATTTTCATATCTCGACATATCCATAGATCTTAGTCTATTTCCTAATAACATCTTCCTATTCATGTTAGTGTTATGGAATAATCGTACCGAGGAATAAAAAATCTTTGTGGTCGTATTCTTCTCAGATAGGTGAGGAATTATATGATCCTTCACTATATAGTCCCAGTTTATACAACTATCCGGCGATCAGCTAGTAATCTACTACTCTAAAAACCATGTGGCATTTCTGGGTTACGGAATATGTTTCTAGGCAGACCCCTGTACTTAAGAAGACTGTTATGTCCTCCATGTACTCTGGTATGGCCTCAACCCGGAACAAGTCTGCATATGGGAGTTGATCATCTATTTCTCTACCACTTTCCCCTGACTCTAATATGGATAGGTGATTAGGTCCTACGTTTCATCTTTTCAGCTTAATGATAACTTCAAAGGAAAATTCATGAAATAACAACAACCATCTACAATTTATCCATTCCAACACAGGTTTGTTAACTAGATATTTAAATGCAGAATGATCAGTAAAGAACTTGAAATGAGAACCTAACAAATAATGTCTAAATTTCTGCAAATCATAAGTCATGGCTAAGCCCTCCCTTTCTGTCGTTGTGTAGTTGTGCTCTACTTGCGATAACTTTCGAATCGCAAAATAGATAGGATGATCCATAGCTCCATCTCCATATTGCGTTAAGATAGCTCCTAAGGCAATTCTTGAAGCATCTACATGGACGTGAAATTTATTCTCCCAGTTTGGGAATATCATAATTGGTTTTGTGTTGAGCTTCTCCTTAAGTGTCCCAAATGCTTTATCACATTATGGAGTCCATTGGAATGTTTCAGCCTTTTTCAGTAGGTTTTTCAAAGGTGCAGTAATGTTGCCATATATTTAGATGAACCTGCGGTAGTAACCTGTGTGTCCTAGTGTGGAGCACAATTGTTTAGCACTCATAGGTGGTGGTATATTCTCAATGACCTCAACTTTGGCTGGGTCTACCAATACTCCTTCTCGGCAAACTATGTGGCCCAACAAATTCCCATGTTGTACACAGAAGATACACTTTATGAGATTCAATTAGATCTACAATTCTCTGCATCTATCAAACATTAGTCGTAGCAGTGCTACATGTTCCTTGAGAAAGATATATATCGTCCAATCATCCATACAGACTTATATAAACTTATGAATGAACTCTCTAAAAAATCCTATTACAATCCTGGAGAAAACTGTGGGGGCGTTCTTTAAGCCAAATGGCATCACATTGTATGTGAAAGATCCTCATTTTGTTATTAAYGTGGTCTTATTTTTGTCCTCTTCGGCGATCCTAACTTGGTGGTACACTAAAAATCCATCTGTGAATGAGTATGCTTCCTTCCCTACAATCTGTTATGGCACCTCATCAGTAAAAGGTGTTGGGAAAGGGTCATGCACACAKGGAGATTTAAGGCTTCTATAGTCTACACAGACTCTAATATCCTATGTGCCTTTCTTTCTTTGAATAACTATTGGGCTGACCCATTCTGCTTCTTCTACTGCAAAAATGAATCTTGATTCCAACATCTTATATATCTCCTTCTTAACCTTCTCTTTTACTCTAGGGTTAAGACGGTATGGTCTATGTCTCACGGGATTGGATCCTGGTTTCAATTCAATTTTCATTTCTCCCATAACTCCTTTGATTCCCTTTAACTCTGAAAAAGTCTTTGGGAATAAATCCTCATATTCTTGCAGCAAACTCTGTATTTCTTGACTGGTTTGCTCATCCCAGTAGTATCCCACCATAGTTTTCTTGCGCTACTCTGTGGTCCTTATATTGATTTTGCGCAATTTTATTGGGTGATTGTAGGAACTATCAGTCTAGTTGGGTATGGTGTTCTGGATTTCTTTGTTCCCCTCTGTCTCTTTGATGTCTAGGTTTCTCAATTCCTTTAAGTCATCTAGGTTTTCTGAATCCCTACTAATATGATAGCATTCTATAGGTTTCTCATTTGAGGGAAGGTGAAGGTTAGTCTGAAGCTCTTGGCTATGTTTGGTACATACCACTAAGTTTGATTTCTGATTACCATTATCTGTCAAAATAAATTCTTTAATCTTTTGCAGGACTACTTCAAGATCGGGGTACTTACTTGTAAATGAGAAGTCCTTACAAAAATGAGTTGTCAGTGTTTTCCAGTCGTTGGCCTGTCTTCTGGTTTCCTCATGTATGAACCAATCTTTCAGGATTAGACCTAGAGAGTGGGGAAATACCTGAACCCAGAAGTGAGAGGGTATTCCCGCATCTTGCCATTGTGTCACGCATTGTTCAATATGCACTCTAGGATATGATTCTTCGTTGAACAGTTACGCAACTTGGAGATATGTTTGCATCTCTGATTCTAGTTTCTCCTTATCTTGAAACCTATACTTGATAGCTTTCTTCACATCGTCCCAAGTTCTGAGTAAGGATTTATGATTATCCCACCATATGGCAAGGGTGTCCTGAAAATCTACATCTAGTACCGAGATTCTTTGATCTTCTACTACCTTTTCTTCCATGTTGAGCAGAAAATTGTCTAGTTCTGAGGTGCCATCGTATACTAGGTGTTCTCTAACTTCGGTCTCAACCCATATGGTTACTCTGATAGTTGTGCATCTTCTTGAGAATATTTCGTATGAACCTTGTTGCCAACTGTCAAAAGCCAATTCGGAATCTTCGTCTGTTGATTGTATGCTTCTCGAACTTATTGATACATCAGCAGTAGGATTTATATAATCATCTCTTGTTCCTGCTATTACGATGTACAACTGGTCCAAGTCTTCTCCCTCCATTTTATTCTTTGTTGGCTCTGTATACCTGGGTCCTATATATGGATCCAAAGGTTGAACTACCTTGATTCCATCAGCCTCAAAGTTCATGGTGTCTTTCTTTAAGTCAATTACTGCATAGTTGTCATAGGCCCAATCAATGCCAAGTAGTGTAGGGTAAGGGTCCTTATCTCCCATGATCTCAATGAATTCAAAGTCAGCCATTGTCTTTACTCTTGCAATGTCTATTTCCACATTCTCTACTCTTCCTATGGTGAATATACAATATTGGTTTGTCATTCTTAACTGAATTGGGGAATATGTCAGCCTAGGTTTTCCTAAGGCTTCCCAGGTCTTCTAAGGTAGAATTTTCACATTAGATCCTAGATCCAACATGACGTCCTTAATCTCAAATTCATCTAACTGGGCTACTAGTCTGAATTCTTTTCCAGTTTGTAATTTTATTCTCTGCACTCTCTTAGTACTCTTCTCGGGAAGATTAGCCCTTATTCTTGCTTCTAGGGGTTCTTCGTTCCCTAAAACTAGGTATAATGCATTGCGCAACTTTTATGTTAGTTGATCATTCCCCAGAATGTCAGAGAATAATTGAAACCAAAGATCAAATACATTTTGAGGTTTCTCAGGTTGTCTCAGTATGACTATAGGGTTTTTGGGTGCAGGGGGTGAAGTAGGGACTTGCGCCATCTTAGGATAAACAATAGGTTGTTGGGGTTTCTCTCACATCTCAGGGCTAGGAATATTCTAAAATACTTCTATGGAATCTTTAAAGAACAACTTTTGTTTTAGAGGGTCGTACATGTCTTCTTCAGGTGCTTCTTTATGGATCTTAGGTAGAGTATCAGCATCAGCTCTTGTCTTCTCTCCTCCTCGAGTAACGATATTAAGGTTGGGAAATTGTCCCTTAATAACTCTCTTGATTTATGAACTGATGAGGTTAGTTCCTCGTTTTCATACCCTATCTTCCCATTTTTCAATAAATTATGGGTAGTCTTCAGTTGTGTGCCCGTTGGTTCTACAGTGAGAGCACCATGGCTTCCTTGGATGATGACATTCTCTATCCATGTGACCTTTCTCATCACATTTATAACATCTTCTTGGCCCTCTTCCCCCAGTTCTTCCTCCTCTGAAGTCTCCTCTGGCTCCACCTCCTCAACCTCTTCCTAGTCCCTAAGGGTTTTCATTCACCCTTAATGTTGTTCGATCTAACATGTATGCAAGTGCATCCAATGCTCTACATTGATTGGTAGTATGTGTGGTAGATGCGCAGAACTCACAGTGTACTATATTTAGTATTGTCTAATAACTCTGTATAATTGGACATTGTCTTGGCCCACGCCCATGGATTCGTCAGATTTCACAATACTCAGTTGCTGGTGCTACTTGGACTCCTGGAAAAGCATGATACGGGGTGGGATTATGGAATGGTAAGTTCATAGACACTTGCACAACTCCTCTTGTGGGTCCTGGTGGGGGTACCATCGGATTCTGAGGAGGTCCCATTCCCCTTATTCATGGGCATTTGTTCACCAAATGTCCTTTTGTATAACATCCGGTGCACCAGACCTATGGTCATCCTGGTCTGGGTATCGTCAACTCTTGAATATTTTATGTAAGCGTCAATAATTTCCCTTGTAGTTGTGCAAGATTCACATCTGTTGGGGTTCTGGTCACTCTCAGGCTCCCAGGGTATCCCACCATGGCTTCAATCTTCATCGATTGTTCCAAGGTGTCTGTTAAAGTGGCTATCTATTGTTGCGTTAGAGGAATCCGAGTCAGAGGCGGAAATCCCTAAATGTAACATTCCCTTTGATGTTCCTCATGGACTGGATGTGCCAACCTCCCTATAGCATCTTTAAACTTTTGGTTGTATTCCTAGGCTGATTCACCTTCCCATTGTTAGATCTCGTGCAACTTAGACGGAGTCTGTTGTTCTGACTAAGGTAGTTTGAACTATGCTATGAACCTTGTCCATACCTGTACAAGAGTGAACGCTTGACCTTGCATTCCTGGCACTCCTGACTCAATGATCTTCATGTACCACTTGAGAGCGCCACCTCTCAAGGTAGTCTGGAACTCAACCAACTTATTTGCATCTGAAATCCCTCTGGATCTCCAGATTGCTTCACACAAGAACCAGTGTTGCTCAACATCTTCATCTCCCTTACCCCAAAATTTTGGGTATCATGCAATTGAACCTCCTGCATGGCCAGCCATTGTTTATCTGGTTGTTCTTATCAATATAAACCCTAATGATCTGGATTGCGATCTACCAGGGGATCCCAATATCCTCCCTGTACTCGCACTTCCTAGTTGTGACTGACTAACTAAATGTACTGGAACAGAACTAACATAAGAAGGTAGTATCGAACTTACCACTTGTATAGAAGATATTTGGGGTATGGGTGATTTAGGGCTGGCGCCACTAGCTTCGAGGCAGTTTTCTTTGATCTGGGGGGTCTCATTTTCTTCCACTAGAATGATCTCTTCGGACGGATTCCCGATCTCTCCTATTATCGGGGTTGAATCTTCTCTTTCTTCTTCAAGATTCGTGTCAGATTATTCCTCTCTTACGTCTACACCTTCTCCTTCTTTTCCAACCTCCTAGGTACTTCTTTCTCTCTGCGCTTCTCTCTCACTTAATCTTTGACTAGACAGTCTTTCCTGTCTTCTCATCTTCCACAACTCTTCCATCTGTCTTTCCTCTACTTCTCCTGATCCGAATTCTTTCCTCAACTTCTTGTACTATCTTGTTGCTTTGTTGATCTTGTCGCACCACCACTTCTCAACTATGGTATCTCTCTTAAGGGCTCGCTCATCTCTTGAGTCTGTTTCTTGTTGTTTCCCCCCCATTTGTCAAATAACCCTTCCCCTCTCTCAATCCATGACTCTACCCCAGCCTCACCCTACCCCAAGCAAGGGTGTTTACGTTTCCATCTTAGTTGGGGACATAGTTAGCATCCACTCTTCCATCAAGAAAACCTTCATCCATAGGGGGATTTCTCTTAACAGTCTTGCCCTTGCAACTTTCAGGAAAATCGCCTTTGCGCATGAAAAATATTGGTGGTTCTCAGCTGCAAACTTGATAATATATCCTTCTAATGTGGTACTGACCCAAAAATTAACCGCCCGTGTGACTAGACAATCCAACTGATGAAGTGTTGCTAGATATTTGGTGTCCCGAGAACATATCCTCTTGACTCGTTCTTGGAACTCTAGAGCTTCTTGGAGCCTCTTTATCCAATGGAAAAGTTCTTCTGAAAACTTAACCAAGAAAATCTCATACTGGTCGCTCAATCTTTCTGAGTAAAATACTGCTACAGAAGTATCTTCCACCGATTTTCCCCTCAGTTCCGCTTCTTTCCATATCAAGGCATCATAGTTTCTTTCCCACCATTGGTCAATACTAGATCTGTGGACCCACGAAAGCATCCTCCCTATAGGTTCCCTTTTAACGCAGGTCCCAACAATGGAACCATTTTGTTGGCACAAGTTTGATCAGACCAAGGTCCTTCTCAGGTTACCAACAAAAGGTACTAAGTAGTCTAGAGCGTTGGCATTTTCATCTCCTATGAAGAGAAGAAATCTCACCTGAAGCGTTGCTGAGACAAATAGATAGCAAAGGGTAAGGAAAAGACTTAGGAGGATTCATAGAACCTTCAAGACTCATCTTGATATTGCGCAAGAGACATGAATAGATATGAATCTTATGTGCGCAAGAATCGAACCTGCTTACGTTGCGAACAAGAATTTAAACCCAGAACCATCAAGTAGAACTTGTAAACCATAAAGAAGTATTGTAATGCATAAGTAAAACACACAGAGACACATCATATTTTGAAAATTCAGGTTCTTCTTCATATTATCTTCAGAATATTTCTTTAATTATAGACTCAAAAATACACAGTAGTGCTCTGTACAGACTCTTGGCTCTGGACTCATATCGCAGAGCTCCAATTCTCAGACTAGTATGTCGATTACATACAGACTCGGGACTTGACTTGACTCAAATGACAACAATCTCACCAAGAGGGAAATATCGGACTGAACTTAATCACAATCCATCCGAACCAATAGCTAACCAACCCCTTTTACAATCATGTTCATCCCTATATATAAGCTAGGTTGTGTCTTTCGTCTCGACTTGCACGCTTTCTTGTTCTGTTGCAACTATTGTTTCTTAGTTGGCATTGCATTGTCTTTCGCAACTAATTTATGTTTCTCTTTCTTTCTCTGTTTTCCAGCTTCTTATGAAGCTTGCGCAACTTCTGCTCAGTCAAAACTTGCATGATTCCTTATCCCAAAAACGAAGGGCCCAACATGGGATACATAATGAATGACGGAATTTGTATGATTATTCCTGCCAAAGAAGAAGTAATGATTAAGGTTCCTCATGAACCCATGAGACCCTTCTCTTTCAAGAAGAAGGATAATGAATTAATGGAATATTATATTGATGTGGGGATCAGAAATTATGTTATCCTAGACATGGAACAGATCGAAAGCCTAGAGAAAATTCAAGACATGGAGAATCAAGACCATCAGTTTGAAGGTTATTGGAGGATGTCATTTGATGGAGCTTGTTCAATTTTCGGGAGTGGAGTTGGGATTGTCCTGGTAAGTSCAAGRAAGATTKTGCATCCACATGCTATCAGAATTGAATTTGCATGTACCAATAATGAGGTAGAATATGAAGCTTTGATATAGAGAATGATTCTTGCGCAAGATTTGAAGATAGAACATCTAATTGTGACTAGTGAATCTAAGTGGSTAATTAATCAAGTCACCCAAAGGTATAAAATCAAGAAAGAAAAAATCAAGTTATATTTCAAGAGAGTTAACGAATTGATGGTATCTTTCAGCTCTTTCAACATTTCTTTCATCCCAAGGGATAAGAATCARAAGGAAGATTCCTTGGCTTTAGTGACCTTATTTTCAAACCCGRATGATATTCAAAGAAAAACATATTTTCAAGTACAAAGAGTATTATGACCTTCTGTACCTGATAACCAGGAATATTTACAAGTATTTGAGAATGATGAACAATTGGAAAAAAAAATTGTTGAACAATGATGATGATGGAGACATTCACATATATGTTGTCCTAAGGGATTGTATTCAATCTGAGTCTATTTTCATGGAGGACGATCACGCTAAGAATATCCTGGAAGAAGTTTCACTTTGTACGGTTCAAGAAGCAAGAAAAGTCAACATTGGAACTGACAGTTCCCCAAAATATGTCAACTTGGGAGTTGATTGCACCATGGAGGAAGTTGATCAATACGTTGCATTATTTAAAGAATATATTGATATGTTTGCATGGACTTATGATGATTTGAAAGCATATGATAAAACAATATTTCAACACATTATTCCCTTGCGAGAAGGGGAAAATCCTGTCAAGCAAAAGATAAGAATGATGAACCCCAAATTAACACTGCTAGTAAAGGTTGAATTGGAGAAACTAAAGAAGGTTGGAATAATATATCCCATCAGAAATTATGATTGAATTTCAAACCTTGTGATAGTAAGAAAGAATACCGAGGAGATTCGGATGTGCGTAGATTTCAGGTATCTTAAGAAAGCAAGTATAAAGGATAATTATCCTTTACGTAACATGGATTTTTTTCTCCATCAAATCATGGGATCAACTTGCATGTCCATGTTAGATGGTTTTTTTGGGTACAATCAAGTCTTGGTTTTTGAGGAAGACAAAGAAAAGACAACATCCATAAAACCTTGGGAGACATATGCATATGTTAGGTTGCCCTTTGGTTTGAAAAACGCAGGAGCCATATTTCAGAGGGCCATGGATCATGATTTTAAGGGGTTGATAGGAAAATTGATGGTGGATTATCAAGATGACTTAACAGTACATTCAAAAAATAAGGGTGATCATATTCATCACTTGAGGGAATTTTTTTACAGATGTAGATTATATGGCGTTTCCATAAATCCAAAAAAATATTTATTTCTTGTAACTCAAGGAAAATTGTCGGGTCATATTGTATGCAAGGAAAGGATCTATATAGATCTAGAAAGAGTTAAAGATATAAATGAACTCAGGCCCCCATCATCTAAGAAATGAGTTCAATCATTTTTTGGTAAGATCAAATTTGTGAGAATATTTGCTCCTGATTATGCAAGTATTGTGAAGCTGGTCAATTTATTGTTGAAAAGGGACCAAATATTTCAATGGACAGTAGACACACAAGAATATTTCAATAATATCAAAGGAAATAACCACTACTCAAGTCCTCATCAACTCGGATTTTCAGAGGGACTTCATCATCTATTTGTTCGCTATAGAAACGGTTGTTGCATATATTCTTAATCAGAGGAATACCAAGGGTGAAGAACTCCCAATTAGCTTCATGAGAAAAACCCTTCATGATTATAAATTGAGGTATTCAGAATTGGAAAAGAAAGCTCTATCTCTTGTGAAAGCGGTGGTTCATTTTCAGACTTACATATTGAATTCTCATTTCATCGCCTATGTTCCATCCTCACCAGTAAAGATGATTTTGAATCAAAAATTGAGAGAAGGAAAATGGGCTAACTAGTTGGAAAAGATTCAAGAGTATGATATTGAAATTAAATCTTTAAAGGTTGTCAAACGACAAGGTTTGTGTAAGCTCATCGTAAATAACGATTATTTGGATGGAATGATTTCAATTTTAGTAGGAGAACCATTGGTTGATTCAGAATGGTATGGAGATATTGTATTATGCTTGAGGTCCAAGCAGTTTCCAGTCACCATGAACCCTAAAGAGCGAAGAACATTGAAGATGAATTCAAATCAATATGTTATGATCGTTGATATACTGTTAAGAAGGAACTATGACGGTATATTACTAAGATGTGTTGATGAAAACAAAGCTCAAGAATTAATGAGGGAATTCCATGTAGGAATATGTGGTGAACATTTTTCACCTACAGCCACTGCCCCTAAGATAATAAGAGTTGATTTTTAATGGAAATCATTTTTTAGAGACTCATATGCCACAATAAGGAAGTGTGTATCTTGCAAGCAGTTTTCAGGGAAAATGAAGAGATCTGCAATGCCATTATAGCATGTATCTGTGGAACAACCATCTTCACAGTGGGAACTTGATGTCGTTGGGCCAATAAACCCAAAATCGAGAAAGGGACATATATATATATATATATAACATTTTTCACCTACAGCCATTGCCCCTAAGATAATAAGACTTTATTTTTAATGGCAATCAATTTTTAGAGATTCATATACCACAATAAGGAAGTGTGTATCTTGCGAGCAGTTTTCAGGGAAAATGAAGAGATCTGCAATGCCATTACAGCATGTATCTGTGGAACAACCATCTTCACAGTGGGAACTTGATGTCGTTGGGCCAATAAACCCAAAATCGAGAAAGGGACATATATATATATATATATATATATATATATATATATATATATATATATATATATATATATATATATATATATATATATATATATATATATATATATATATATATATATAATCATCGCTACAGATTATTTTATAAAGTGACCAGAAGCAGTGGCATTAAAAAGGGATGATTCTGAAGAGTTAATTAAATTTCTCAAAGATAATATTTGGTCAAGATTTGATGTCCCAAACAAATTCATCACTGACAATGGTTTGATTTTCATTGGTTTAAAATTTACATAATTTTGTGCAAAATACGGAATTGTTATGGGGTATTCATCAAACTATTATCCACAAGGGAAGGGTCTTGAAAAATCCACTTATAAGACACTCATTCAGATATTGAAGAAAAGTATTGACAAGAACCAAATGAATTGGCATTTAAAGTTGACTAATGTGTTATGGGAAAGCAGAACGACTCTAAAAGACAGCACTGGGATGTCTCCTTATACATCGGTTTATGGGAAAGAAGCAAAAATGTCAATTAGCCTTGAGCTCAATGCTTTCACTTTTGTGGTTAATACAAAAGACAATTCACCTATGCAAAGGAGGATCAACCAGTTGTTGAAGTTGGAGGAAGAACGAAGTAAATCCCTAAATAGAACTTCTCAGAGACAACAAAGTATCAAAAGATATTTTGACCAGAATGCAACTATAAACAATTTTCAGAAGAGAGAATTGGTGTCACTCTGGAACAAAGAAAAAGAGAAGTCGGTGATGCACACAAAATTCGAAACACTCTGGATTGGGTCATACATCATCAATAATATCCTTGGTTTTAATTCCTATATGCTCAAAGACATGAAGGTTAAAATATTAATGTTGCTTGTTTATGGGAAACATTTAAAAGGTTTCTTCACCTAAAACTTTCTCATTCCCATGTACATAATTTTTTATTGTTTTATTTTATTCAGTTTGTATATTCTTATATTTGAACCCATAGACCAATGGATGGAATCACCTGGTCATGAATATTTTGGATTCTTGACAACCCACAGGGGGTTATCATCCCACAGTTGGATCCAGTTGTTGAGATAAATTCCTGCTTCCAAAATTTCCCTTCCTTTTCTATGTTCCCAACTTCTTCTTTTTTGTTTATTTTCCCTCTTCTATAACTACCCTCATTTCCCTTTTCTTTTCTCCCTTATCTTTTCCCTTTCTAGTTACCATACTTAGTCGCATTTCAAAAAATAGACAGGTTCGTGGGTAGGTGGACTCACGGACTTCATATCCATCCATATTCCTATATCATGAGTCTAAACGACTACATTGTTATAATATACTTAACCATTTTTTTCACTTCGTGGGTTCACGAGTTCAATATTTCATCTTCCAAGTTCTGTGATCTCCACCTTGCACCCGAAGGTTCGTGATCTACATTATGACTGTCAAACTTGTCGAGGGTACCAAGCCCCTAACTATTTCATCTCTCCCATATCCAAGTTCAATCAACCGCTTTGCAACACTTAGCTTATTTTTACCATTCGCAACCATGGATTCACAAGATCCCGAGTTGGAGGGTTCACAAAAGGCTCCAAATTCAAATTGCTCTCATTCGTCCCTGCCATCTTCGTGTTTTTCCCAATATGAATTTAGTATGCTTTAATGCTAATAACTGATCATGTAGACTCTGTAAAGATTGTCATTAATAGTGAAGGGCTCGAGGAGATTTTTCATTAATTTGCATTAAAGCACGATATGTCAAAGGTTATATTATTGTTATCTCTCCGAAAGGATTCATTTAGAGTTATCATCCAGATGAAAGAATACTCTTGTCAACCTATGGCAGCATGAAATCAGTTTTTTTATAACACTTTGAATATTTTTTGTCGTGAAGACCATAATTTTCAGTGGTCCAGAGCATATTCGTATTACTCATCTCCTCCTGCACAGAAAGACATAATCTGGACATCCAAAATTGCTCACACATGGTGTGTCCATGAGGTATTCGACTGCAAATAACTTTTTGCATGATGTGTTGAGAATTACGTACCGAGCCACTGGATTATACAACTCCAAGATCATTCCCCCATATCCCTATCACCATAAGTATTTAGTAAGATGTTGAATCTCCCTGAGCCAACACTTACCTTCAAATGAGAGGATTGCAGAGATTTTATGAAGAAGCATGAAAATGGCCTAGATCTCTTGCCTGAGTTTTTGGAGAAACTCACGGTTGTTCCAGAAGACATAACCAGGATTCGAGTCGACTCTTTTAAAAACCCCTTTCGGAAAATCGCTTGGTTGTTTAGCAGGCTAACAGGTCAGGAAATCCCCACCACCATTTCTCGCATGATTCTTTATATTTTATATGTTACAGTTAAATAGCAAGCTATCCTCGACTGGGGAAAATTTATTTCCATTGAAATCTCTTCCCAATTATCACATTACAAAAGGGACAAGAAATTATTTATGGCTTCCTATTTGGTATTTGTGATAGTGTATTGTTGTCAATTTCAAAAATTAACTATATGTAAGAGGGTGAAATGTGAAATTGATCCAGTTACCTTCTAGTATCAAGAATTGTGGACACACAAGAATTCTCTTCATTTTTACAAAGTTTACAATGATTTCGTTTCAGTTTTCAAAGGAATGTTGTTTGGTAAAAATACCCCCAGGATATCTGACCATGCAAGTAAATTCTTGGAAAAAATGGGAATGATAGAACAGATGGAAAATCACGATGTCATCAGGATCTTTTGTTCCAAATAAAATCCCTTTTTTCTTCGGCACCATGTATCTGATAAATTGTTTGTTACGGAAGTGGCAAGGCAATACAATTTATGGTTGCACTTTTTCCACAAAAAAATGGAAAAAGCAATTCATCCCCTTGTCGTGGAAAATTGGAGACTTGTATTCAGGAATGTAAATAAAATGGATGAGTTTGTCAGTCACTTCAACAATGCAAATCTGAAATATGTTGAAAAGATAAAAGGGTCTGACCCTAACAAAATATTTGTGGAACATATGTTGTCAGTAGGATTCAACAACCCATTCATTCATACTATTCTGAATGAAGAAGAGGATAATGACCAAGGCGCTCATGTACACAATGCTGGTGATTTGGAAATAGTACTTAGTACTAACATGTTTTACAGGCAACAAGGAAAGGGTCCCAGTGAAAAGAGTGCCCAGTTTTCAGTTATTACTCATTAAACCACCACATCCTGGAGCAATGCTCCAACATCCCACCCAACTAGGAAAATTACCAACAGTATTTCAAGCGGTTGAGGAGAGAAGAATCCCCCTTCTGGAAAAATCGAGAGCTCACACAAGCTCCCTCTGAGAAAAAAGAGGAAGAATGTTGTGTGATAGGAAGAAGAAAACCTCATATAAAATTACATCAATAGCTTCTCTCTTGAAGACATGGAGCTCGAGGAGGATATTGAGAAAATGTTTCCCACAATTGATCAATCAGGAAATATAGCCCAAAAAAAATCATCATTAGAGATCATTGAGAATGAGACCTTCAGTGAAGAAGAGTCATTCGCTTTCCAAAACATTATTTTTGACAAGGAATCTAAGAAATTGATTGTAGAAAAAGGTGATCTGAAAAATATGACAGGTAAATCTCGTTCATAGGTTGACCTAAAGGATATGCAGTCCTCCCAAATATCTAAAATTCACATAGAAACTAGGGATGCTCTTGATGATTCTATTGGTGGTTTGGAAACCGAATATACCAAGTTGAAAGAAAGGATCGGGGAGTTGGAAGACACCTTGATGCTTCTTCCACTTCTCACCAGTCCTTTGTCAATAGTCAAACCTACCACACTCATTGTTAAATTGAAAGGATCTTCAAGCCTACTCACATCAGCCAGAATTTATGTAGAAAGGAATATTAAGAAGAGAATGGCATTGATAACAAAGGCATGAGAAGTTTCAAAAAATATTGTTTCTTTTGGCTCGAGGGCACATGTCTCCCATGAATATTTGCAAGCTAATCTGAAGAACAAATAAGGTTTCTACCTTGATGTTGTATTACCCTTTCGAATCAAAGTCTCTAACATGACGGAACTAAGAAGAAGACAGAAGGACATGCCTTCCCCAAGTCGAATAAAACAACTAAATGCTTGTTGGAAGGAAAAAATTAAAAATTTAAATAATATTGTTCAACCATGCAGTGAAGCTATTATGAAAAGAGAAGAACTCTACAAGAGACTCGCGAAGATAGACCTAGCAGGAAGCACCAACGAAGTACAAGACCCTAAATTAATACTCAACTCAATTCTCCTAACAAAGCAATAGTCTGTCGAACAAGTTGAGATATTTAAAGGGTTATCGGTGGAAAATGTTTATGGCATACTTGAATATAATGAAGATGACATAGACAATTGGCTAGTGGACTATTCCGTGAAAAATCAAGATATTGAGGAAGAAGTACATGGTATTTATCTTGATTTAAGAGATTTGGAAGGTGAGTTGTTCAACATTAAAATACAGCATGAGATAAACATCACACCAATGAAAAATTATATTGAAGAATGGTTCAAAAAACAAATTGACCAACGAAGGGAAAGAAACAATTGAGACGGTTCATGTAACCGTCGATGAAGACAATAAAACGACAGCAGCAAGAAAGTAAAGACACGAGAGACCATCATAGTAAGTTTCATGTTCATCACATTTTGTTTTCTTTATCAGTCTTTCATCCAGTTACAATGTTTCTTTAACTAGAAAGGTTTAACCGAAATCTGATAACTCTCCATGTCTTATTTATAGGTCTTGCTACTCCGATTCTGCCCATCATTCTCCCTCTATAACTTACTTGTTGTGTATATTTTCTTTATGGTCCGCGAGAGCCCCAATCCCAGTCCTAAGGACAAACACATTTAAATTTCAAGGCTTTGTAACAGACTATATATTTTTTCGGAAATTTCAAGAGAGTTATTTCGGGATCAGTCTTGATTGTACTTTGTTACTCTGAGTTTTGAGTATAAAGTATTTTAGATTGATATATCATTATCTTTATTTGAGCTTCCCATGTGTCCACTCTGTTAAAGTTCTCTTATGCATGAGGGCATCTTCTTTTTATTTTATGTGATCAGAAATATTTAGTTTAACTATGATGGATGTGAGGAAATTT
>ML800650.1:113153-125144 GCA_009831015.1 Picea engelmannii
TAAACTAGATGAAACTGAAATTTGTAGGTTGATCTTCAATCCGAGGCTTGTGTGTGTCCTCCTTGCTCTTGCTTGTCAATCCAAGAATTTCACCAGTACCTCTCAGCTAACGCTAGGGGTACTCTTCTTCCTCCTTAGCCCCTCGACCCGCAAAGGGGCCACACACAGTAACCAAAAAGCAATAGCACAAACTTTCCCTCTCTTTACACAAGTTTTCCAACCCAACCCAACCCTCCACAAGTAAAATTTTGGCAGCATGACAGTGCTTCAAAAATGAGGTGTTTCTCTCTTCTTCTCCGTTTCATTTATTTAAAAATTAGCAATGACACTTGTCCTCTCATGCACAAAAAAATATTTTTTAATTATTTAATCAATGATTATTCACCCACACCACTTGTCACACTCTCCCAAAGTTGCACATGTAAATTCTCTTTTATTTTATTAAAAATACATTTTCCCTCGCACTCCTCAATTTGTTCATATTTGTGTTATTAGTTGTCCCTTAGTTCCCCAATCCTTCATTTATTTTGTGTCCCCTAACCAGCTTTTAGTCTGAGTTGGATTAGGAGTCTTCTTTTAGCTAGGATTAGTGGTTGATTGACTCAAGATGCTACTCTAAGTGGACCACCTATTCTCTCATGTTTTAATTTGTTTTTATTTTAAAAATCTCTTTTATTATTTTAATGCATACATGTTCATTTACCCAATTTTATTCTTATTTCTTCTTTCACTTAAATTGTTAGTCTAATTCTCTTCATTCATTTTTAATGTTTTAATTAATCAAACCTCTTTAGACTTAGACTCTTTGTTATTTTCGTGTTTATAATTTAATAATCATTTGCATGCTCTTTTCTATCAAAGTCTAAGTATTTTATTTTATTTTCTAGACCTTCTAGATATTTATTGACTCACATTTTGTTTGAGCGGTGTGCCCTTCAAGACACACATCCGTGCTCCAACGGTGCCACTTGCCTTTGACTAGTTTGGAAGTTTGTCTGACACTTGGAATCAACACTCCACTTGGTCGACCTTGTGAGAGATTAAGGGTTGTCTACAAAATAAGGATTATGCCTTATTGTGTGCTCCTTAGAATTATTCGTGAGTGATTGTCCCAGTCTTCCCTCACGATATCGTGGGCCTCTCGAAATGAAGTAATCGTTAACCATGTGTTCAAGTCACGAAGGGAGTGCTAGTAGGTTGTGACAAGGACACTTCCACACCTCTCCCTCGTCTATATGGTTTATGTGTATGACCCCTTTACTTCATATGTGAGTCGGATTAGCAAGCGTCACCATGTCTACATCCATTGACAAGAAAAGTGTCAATAATTCATATACATAATATCCATATTGAATTGTCATATAAAACATGCGTGTAAATCAATACTCAAAAATCGAACCAAATACAAGTCCACTCCCTAACTCAATCCAGAGTCCAAGGAAGTTCGTTGATGCCATCGGAATCCTCAACCTACCATGTATCCTGCACACTCAGGAGAACTCATCAATAATACTTGTCAATATATACATCTAGAATTTAATCATATAATCAAAATGACATCACAATATAGCTCATAATCAAAGCACCATCATAATGTGTCACAACCGAATCACTTGCTCGCAAATGTACTCAAAGAATAAGTCAGTATAAAATGTGATTAGTGGAACTGGATGTTACACCAATTCATAATGGATGCAAGGTAGGAGCATTGGGTAGCAACAAAACATGTGCCCAAATACTCAAGGGGTATAATGGGAGTATAGTATGGGAGTATGGTTTGAGATACCTTGGAGATGGTGAAGTGAAGTTGCAGGGGTATACAAACTTAGATTGGGAAGGAAGTGTCATAAATAGGAAGAGCACCTTAAGGTGCTACTTTAGCTGGGATCAGTGATGATATTTTGTTTCAGAAGGAAGAAAACTTCTATGAAACTTAGTTAAGCATAAGCAAAATGCATGGTAGTCAAATTTGTTGGTTCTGAGGGAATTTGGCTTCACAAGTTGTTTGCAATATTATTTGATCAGCGGTTGGATCCCAAAGTGAATTAGTGTGATAACCAAAGTTTTATCAAACTCTCTGAGAATCCAGTGTTTCATCACAGGTCCAAACACATAGAGATCAAATATCACTTCATACAAGACAGCATTCAAAAGGGAGCAACAAATCTCCATTATGTTTCCATAGATCAATAGGTAGTTGGTATTTTGACCAAGCCCTTAACAAAAGGTAAGTTTGAAGCATTTAGAGACAAACTTGGATTGATACATAATTCATTTCTCGCTAAGAAGGAGCATTGAGAAATGTATCTCAAACAAGAACTTATTGCATAAATTTCAGAGTGAACGTGTTGGAAGTGGTTCAAGACATTTCATTGGTGACCACTTCAGAAAAGTGGTCACTAATTCTATTTTGTAATTTACTTAGCACAAAGTGAAATATATTATTTTTTTCAGTTGAGTCCAATAAAGTGCATTTAATGCATTAATGACTTAGACTATATTTAATCTCAATTTTACATATCAAAATCATTATAGGGTTTTGGATATTAGGGTTTCGGTAGATTAGGGTTTTAGAAAAGCATAAATAAAACAAGATAGTGAGGTATTGTTCACAGATGAACAGTTGAGTAGATAAGCAACCAGAGAAGAAAAAAAGACGACAAAAAGAAGAGGATCAATCAATAGTCAAGTAGGTTGAAGAAAGGCCATACAACAACGACAATAGGCCCATATAGATCTGTATAGGTCGTACCACGGTTGTTCCTTGATTTTTGTGCAAGTCATACCCTCTGTGAAAGTTGTACAACTCGATTCTTGGATGCTTTGACTAGGCCATACCACTACCAAGTTTAAGCAGTCTATGGAGGTTTCCTTATAAGCTCTCATTAAGGAATGAAAAAATGATTTAGAAGGAAAAAACATAGGTACATGTGTGTATTAATTTATGCTTCTGCTATTTATTTTTTTCACCTGTTATGTTATTGTTGCTATGTTTAGAATTTATTATTCTATGTTAATTAAATTGTACAATTGATTTATTTGATTGAGAACACAAGGACAACAATCACCTAGGGTGGGAAAATTAACATCACTTTCCTTCATCCTTGTCTGAGGATATCTATAGTTTTAATTACTCTAGTGTACACTACAGGCCCATCTAATTTAGCAAGTAACACATATATCCATGGGATGGGAAAGTTGTTCTTAATAGTCTTGTTCAATGTGCAATGATTGATACACATCAGAAGGAACCATCTTACTTTATCAATACCACGAGAACTACAAAAGGAATTTTACCCAGCTCTGTATCTCCCAATTCCAATTTATTTTCAACCACATTTTCCTTTTCATCCTTAGATAGCTTAGGTAATTGGTAGGGAGGAAGAAAGAATGACAATTTTGGATCCCAGGTCCCACATAATGGTCCATGAGGCCAATCTTCAAATAAAATCATCCTTATTCAGTTGTTTCATTTTGGGTCTTGCCAATCATTGTTAAATTTGGCACGCAATCCCTTTATGGAATTACACACAAAAAGGAAACCTAACTCCCATTATTCAAGTTGTTTTTCCATTTTGTGCATTGAGATCAACATATTTGTAGTTAGTTGTAGAGCTCTAATTGTTATCAATTGTTATCCTCTCTAAAATTTCAAGTACAGCAAACCACATTACATATGGAATTCACCCAATTTTAACCATTGCATCCCTTCATCTCATCAACCCCTATCATGACATCCATAGAAAAAATAGAATTGACTTCATGGCTACCATTGGTAATTTTATCCCATTGACCATCTCTTTGCATTCCATCAAGAAGTTATTGGGCATAGATAGTTGGGAATTAAAGGTTCAATTTTCAATCTCATCAAACACACTAACCTGGCATCAATAAAATTACGAGTGACAAGATAAAAAGTAAGGACCACTACTTTTCTCCCTTTCAACTTGCATATTACTCTCAAGGTATGATACTAAATGAGTGGAAGTGTCTGAATGTCTTATTGTTCTTAGACCACCTTAACTTTAGTCAATTCCCCCAAATTGTTCCTAGATGCATCTCATGGTTCTCCATGAAAGATCATAATTATGTGGATCCTTCCAAAGGCATTCCACTTGTGAATGGACCATCGTTCTTTTCATGCATAACAAAGCCCACATGAGTTGGAATCAACAAGGATGGTAGGGTCCAACACTCTAGCTTTAGATTGAGCATCACTAGACTAAATATTGAAGTTTTCAACCTCTTGGGTCTACTTTCATTGCTAAGGGGGGTTTGGAATAGTAACCGAATGCAAATTTGACTCCTAACAACTTGTAATTATGCTTTTGCTTTTCGAATGGACTCCTTCAATCCATCATTATACATAGAAACTATATATCGAAGAGAGGTATTTTCACCAAAAAAACATGCATGACAATTCATATAACATGTCATTGTGCCATGTTGCCTCATAGTTTTTAGTGCTACCAATCAAATGTTTTCCCGCAATGTGTAATCTCACAAACCGAATTATGAATATCTCACATAAGGTTTACTATGAAGAAACGGTCATATTGTCAAACTTGGAATATGAATCCTTTTGATTTTATGCAATTCACTTGTGTTATGAAAATAGGTTTACTATGAAGAGACATTCATATTGCCAAAATTGGAATAGGAATCCTTTTGATTTATGCAATTCCCTTGTGTTATGAAAATATCACTGAGGTTTAGTCTGAGGAAGTGGCCATATTATCAAAACTTGGGAATAGGAATCCATTTGATTTTATGCAATTCTCCTCTAGCTCCTCTTGCAGCAATTGATTTCCAATATATTTCCATTAGGGTATCTCCATTTTTTTGGAAAAAGGATTCTCTAAATGATCATGTTGTCCCACCCCTCTTCTTCAATTTTTAGGTGCACAATGACCCTCTTCTTCAATTTTTAGGTGCACAACGACCCTCTTCTTCACCATGATCAAGTTGTCCCACCTCTCTTCTTCAATGTTGAGGTGCATGACAGCTCTCCTCTTCACCTGAATGTTGATATCTTCAATTTCTATTTTCAATTGATATAACCTTATCTTTAAGGTTTTTTTCATGGTCATGATACCATTTCTCCTTTGTTTCATGTCCCCGTTAATCCATCCATTGGAGATATCACTACTACATATGGGTGGATTTTTCCACGAAACTTTTCCACGTTTCTTACATTCATTGAAAAATGTGTAGTAAGTTAAGAATTTTTTTCATTTTTTTATTAAATTGGTCGTGATTATCGTCGCTATTGCGACGAAATTTCTCCGCTACAGCGACAACTATTGACTATCTCAGCACACCTGCTAACACATGTGGCTTGCAACGACTATTTGAATTTTTGTTCATACTATGCACAAGGTCTAAAACCAAGAGAAGCTCATGATTAAGGTATATACCATATTCATCTCCAACTCTAACTTTGGTTCATATAACAATTTTCAAGTTGGTTTTCCATTTACCAATTAGTAGAAATTATGCTTTAATTTGACCCCACACGGAGTGGCCTATGAATGGGGCCAACATTGAATTTTTTTCATTTTATGCTTGTATGCACTGAAATTTGACATGGTTGTAGTAGATGCGTGCATTAAAGATATGGGAGGGTTTCCAGACTCAAATACGACTCACGTAAAGAATTCTACAATGAAACGATCTTAATGAATTTTTTCAAACTATGCTTCTCCAAGTCATGGACATGGTATGCTTTAAGAGCTCATGTACCATGCACAAGGTATAAAACCAAGAGAAGCTCATGATTCAAGTATAAACCATATTCATATCCAATTTTAGCTTTGGTTCATCTAACAAATTTCAAGCTGGTTTTCGATTCACCAATTAGTGGAAATTATGCTTTAATTTGACCCTGCACTAAGTGACCTATGAATGGGGATAATGTTGAATTGTTTTCAATTTCTTCTTGTATGCACTGAAATTTGACATGGTTGTAGTAGATGAATGCGTTGACGATATGGGAGGGTTTACAAACTCAAATACAACTCACATGAAGAATTCTACAATGAAAGGATCTTAAGGAATTTTTTCAAACTATGCTTCTCCAAGTCATAGACATGGTATGCTTTAAGAGCTCATGTACTGTGCACGAGGTATAAAACCAGGAGAAGCTCATGATTCAAGTATATACCATATTCATATCCAATTTTTTCTTTGGTTCACCTAAAAAATTTCAAGTTGGTTTTCCATTTACCAATTAGTGGAAATTATGCTTTAAATTGACCCCGCACGGAGTGACCTGTGAATGGGGCCAACGTTGAAATTTTTTCAATTTATGCTTGTATGCACTGAAATTTGACATGGTTGTAGTAGATGCATGCGTTGAATATATGGGAGGGTTTGCAGACTCAAATATGACTCACACAAAGAATTCTACAATGAAACGATCTTAATGAAGTTTTTCAAACTATGCTTCTCCAAGTCATGGACACAATATGCTTTAAGAGCTCATGTACCGTGCACGAGGTCTAAAACCAAGAGAATTTCATGATTCAAGTATATACCATAATCATCTCCATTTTTAACTTTGGTTCATCTAACAAATTTCATGTTGATTTTCCATTTACCAATTAGTGGAAATTATGCTTTAATTTGACCCCGCACTAAGTGACCTGCGAATGGGGATAATGTTGAATTGTTTTCAATTTCTTCTGGTATGCACTGAAATTTGACATGGTTGTAGTATATGCATGCATTGACGATATGGGAGGGTTTACAGACTCAAATAAGACTCACACGAAGAATTCTACAATGAAAGGATCTTAATGAATTTTTTCAAACTATGCTTCTCCAAGTCATAGACATGGTATGCTTTAAGAGCTCATGTACTGTGCACGAGGTATAAAACCAGGAGAAGCTCATGATTCAAGTATATACCATATTCATATCCAATTTTATCTTTGGTTCACCTAATAAATTTCAAGTTGGTTTTCCATTTACCAATTAGTGGAAATTATGCTTTAAATTGACCCCGCACAGAGTGACCTGTGAATGGGGCCAAAGTTGAAATTTTTTCAATTTCTACTTGTACGCACTGAAATTTGACATGGGTGTAGTAGATGCATGAGTTGAATATATGGGAGGGTTTGCAGACTCAAATATGACTCACACAAAGAATTCTACAATGAAACGATCTTAATGAATTTTTTCAAACTATGCTTCTCCAAGTCATGGACACAATATGCTTTAAGAGCTCATGTACCGTGCACGAGGTCTAAAACCAAAAGAATTTCATGATTCAAGTATATACCATAATCATATCCATTTTTAACTTTGGTTCATCTAAAAAATTTCATGTTGGTTTTCCATTTACCAATTAGTGGAAATTATGCTTTAATTTGACCTCGCACGGAGTGACCTATGAATGGGGCCAACGTTGAATTTTTTTCAATTTCTGTTTGTATGCACTAAAATTTGACATGGTTGTAGTAGATTCATGTCTTGACGATATGGGAGGGTTTTGAGACTCAAATACGACTCACACAAATAATTCTACAATGAAAGGATATTAATGAATTTTTTCAAACTATGCTTCTCCAAGCCATGGACATGGTATGCTTTAAGAACTCATGTACTGTGAATGAGGTTCAAAAATTAAGAGAAGCTCATGATTCAGGTATTGACCCCGCAAAGAGTGACCTCTGAATGGGGCCAACATTGAAATTTTTTCAATTTTTGCTTGTATGCACTAAAATTTGGCTCATCTAACAAATTTCAAGTTGGTTTTCCATTTACCAATTAGTGGAAATTATGCTTTAATTTGACCCCGAACTGAGTGACCTGTGAATGGGGCCAACGTTGAAATTTTTTCAATTTCTGCTTGTATGCACTGAAATTTGACATGGTTGTAGTAGATTCATGTGTTGACGATATGGGATGGTTTCCAAACTCAAATATGACTTACACGAAGAATTCTACAATGAAATTATCTTAATGAATTAAATTAGGTTTAAAGCCATCTGTAGGGTCCATAAATCCATCAATACAAGAGCTCAACATCTGGCCTCACTTGTGAATGGGGTCGCCTTTAGATATTATCCCAAAGGATAGATGACAAGAATTAAAGTATGTTTCATGTTTTATTGAAATCAACAAATAATCAATGCAACTATTTATTGGGAACTTAAAAGGGTGAATATAAAAAAAGTAGTAACTAAAAAAACTTAGCTACCTACTATATACATGTTATTATGCTTGAAAAGTGAACTAGTAGAGGTACCACTTCAAATGTGAGGCATTGGTGAGTAGAGGGAATTTTATTCCCTCCAAGTTTTAAAGACGATGAGTGTTTTGGTTCAGATTCTTTACGATCTAGTAAGGGCCTAACCATAAGAGTGAAAAATTAGGATGATTTCCTTTGGGTTCATGGACTTGATACCATAAGAACACAAATTCATCTACTTTGATTTCTTTTTCAAAGGATGATTGATCAAAAAATATTTTAACTAGGGATTGGTGGGTAAGAAAATTTTGTTTGTCCCTATCTCTTCTTCTAAATTCAGTGGATTATTCAATATATTTCTATCCTTGGTGTCTCTCCTAGAACAAGCTTAGATAATTGTAAAAATGGAAGAAATATGTTAAGAGCGAGGATAGCTTCTTTCCCATATACCAAGGTGAGTTTCTAGTTGAATCCTTGGATGTAATTAGTCTTCCCAAAGAGCATTGGATAATTCTTTATGATAGCTTCTAGGATGATCTTCTATAGCTTCTTTAATTATATGAACCATATTTTTATTCATGGACTTGTATAATATATTCCCCTTGGGATAATAGTTATAAGAGTGCTTTAAGACTATGTCAAATCAATAGACATGAAATATTTGGCATTGTCAAACATTAAAGTTGTAGGGGCACCGAATCTAGTTATGATATTATGCTCAACAAACTAGATAACCACTTTCATTGAAGTATTTTTCATAGGAATGGATTCATATTACCAAGTGTAATAATCAATGGCTCTCAAGATATAATTTTTCCCCATTGAATAATTGGGATTTATTGGGCCCATGAAATTAATCCCCACAGATGGAAAGCTTGATCAATACTAATTTTTTTTAAAGAAGTGAATGAGTTTCTCTGCTTTTGAGCAAAGATTTGGCAATTATGGTAGTTGTGCACATGGGCATGAGCATATTTAAACAGTGTAGTCCAACCACGCCCAAATTTAATAATACTGTGAGAAGTAGTATCACCATAAAAGTGACCACCAATGGGCCCATCTTACAATCCATTCAAATCCCTTTGTTCATTTTTCTACTCAAGGCACCACAATAGGACTCCATAATTGTTGGACCCTCCTAAAGGGAACTCATCCAACCATTATTGATATACTAAAGGAACAAATATTGGCACAAGTTGTCCTTGAGCATGAGGTTGCCAAATATAGTGCATCCAAATCTCCATGTGTTTTGTCTTGTGACGATTTACTAGATTATGAATAAGCTCAGTGGTACTTTGATTGTCACAAAGGTGGAATGAGTTCGTGGAGGAATACCTAGTTGATCAAGCATCATATGTATCCAGGGAAGATGTTTCTCGACATGAACTGCACTAGCATAGTTGTCTTTAGTGGAGAAGAGACTCACAACTTGTTTCTTCTTATAACACTAACAAATTTCTCCAGAGCCAAGAAGAAATAAGTATCCCAAGGTAGATCTTCTCTCATAAAGATCGCTAACCTAGTGGGCATTGAAAAAACCAAGGAGACAAATATAAGTGTCCGTTGATTAGAGAATGCTCATGTGAGTGGTTCCCCTAAGAGTGGAATATGACTAACTCCCTAAGGTTCCTACATTTATTGAGAACACATACTCATTGCAAAGGATATATCTAGCTGAGAATGTTTAAGATAAAGAAAACTCTCAACTCTCAACTTCATCCCTGAAGCAATAGGGGTACTCATTGGCTTGCAATTATCCATCACAAAATGTTGCAAGAGATTCAGGGTGTATTGAGGCTAATAAAGGAGAATCCAAATAAAAGTTTGAGAAACTTGACGTCCCAAAAACAAACAAAGTAGGCCTAAATCAATCATCTCCAAAGAGTCTTTGATCTAAAAATGAAGAAGACTTGTATTATTGAAAATATTTGCAATTTGAATTTATGTGTTAAAAGCAAATGGATCAACTTTGAAACACAACTTTAATAGGATATACTCATTCAATATGCATATAAAAATCACCATAATCAATGAACAGAAAACACATAACACAACAAATGATAAAGGAGTCCGCCCATCTCTTGGGCTACATCTCCTGGTCCAGCTTCTAATGGATCATTTGTATTATTTGCTCAAAGTGCTCAAAAATGTGCTTTATAATGCTCAAAATGTCAAATAGACTACTCCAATGGCTTCAGAATGTCCAAAAACCCCTAGATGGGGCTTTTTCGGCACCTCGTTTGGCCAAAAAATGAAGTAGATAGGCTTCCTGGAAGTCTCCCCTTCAAGCTTGTTGTCTTTGCATCTACAAAACGCACCTCCTTTGGCTCAACCTAGCCCACACTCAATTTAAAGCGTAAAAACTTGACACCGGGCGCAACCACACAACCGGTCCAAACTGTCGAACCCTTACGCGCTGGCCCTAACTACCAAGGCTCGTGGGCACATGGCAGTCACATGACCGCACGCCAACACAACAGGGCTTAAGTTTAAATAATCGTTGGATAATTGTATGTCAAACCCATGTGCACATGTATAGTGGTCACATGATATGCCAAACCGCACATATAATAAACGGTTATAATATGGTTACGGTGGTAACCACCGTAGCTCTGGTCGCATACAATACAACACATGACCACGGGCTAGGGCTTATCCCTGGCCCGGTCCACACCCAAACATATATTAAAACAATGTTAAATACAATACTTTGCATATACATAACAAGGAACATGCGTGGGCGCACTGGTTGGGCGGCCTTTCCCAAAGCTTTACCCTACCCCAGAGGTCACAGGGTCAACTCCTGCTGAATGCAAAGGTTTTAACCAACAAACAAGTGACATGTGGCGGCCTTTGATTGGGCCACATGTTGCCTTCCCATTCATTGTCAACAAAACACGTCATATGCCAACTGCCCAATAACTGTCTACCACATCAGCGTATGGCTTGCCACGTCATCTGTACGGTCTGCCACATCATCATCCGTACGAACTATACGGATCGTACAGTCATCATCCCTTTTTTGCATGTTTGCCATTTTGAACAGAACGCGATATCTCTCACTCTCGACGTCTGTTTGAACCCAAATGAGTTGCGTTGGGTTCGCAATGACAAGGTCTATGCTCTTGTTTGATTTGAAGCGATTCTGAGTACTTTGAATTTTTGAGCAAAATTTGATCCCCTGATCACACCTCCCCATTGGAAAGCTTTTGGACCTCCAAAAGACTATTTTTCAGTCTATGTGAAGATGAGGGTATAGTTCCCTCACTCTTCCAACCTCAATCCACTTGGCTTTGCTTGGATTTGCACCTTTAAGACCAACTCAAAGATACTCCACATTTCCTCGTTTTGAAGTTCGCATTCTCCTGTCAAGAATGGTTTCTTCATGCAGTTTTGTAAGATATTCTGGGGAAAAATCATCTATCGAAGGAATCTGAATATGCTCCCCTTGATCATCAATCAACGGAGGCTCATACAATTTCAAATTCTCGACATTAACAACGGAATACATTTGCATATAAGGAGTCAAATCTAAACTAAAGGCATTGTTACCAATTTTGTCGATAATCTTGAAAGGACCATATCGAATCGGTTTCAATTTTTTACCTTCTCCTTTAAGCCTCTCCTTACTAATGTAAATCCAAACTTATTCTTCAACTTGGAAACTATGATCAACACGATGCTTGTCATGTCTCATCTTGTACTTGGCTTGACTCTTTTCCAACTGCTCTTGCACCATTTGATGTATCGACTGAATTTGTTCAATGAACTTTTCTGCCCTATCAATGTCATATTGA
>ML800650.1:140089-153017 GCA_009831015.1 Picea engelmannii
TAACTCACTTATGCCAACTCCATAATGTCAAAATGAAATGTGTGGTGCTTCCTCACATTTAGGAACCCCTTCTAAACTCAACATTAAATTAGAATTGTTTATTCCTCCAAGTGGGTGTGAAACCCCAACATGTGGGTGTGAAGCCCCAACAACAATTCCAAGCCCCCAACTCAATGCGAAAGGGGGTTTTCACAAAATGAAAAATGCAATGTGAGTGCCAACAACGATTCCCACATGCTCGCAAGGCCAATGTGGGAATATTAATACCTCTCGATGCTACAAAACATCAACACTTCCTCTTAGTGAAGGAGGTATTCCATCCACCATTACTTGGAAGTAGCTGTGTCTCCCACACTCAAAGTGGCTATGCCTCCCACACTAGAACCGCTACCACAGTTGATCCCTCTGACACATAAGCAAATCATGTTGTATGTCATGGACCCTTCTTGGAAGACACCCTGCTCTTAGAAGCCTTTCACTTCTGAGCATCCTATCTGGCCATCTCAACCCATGACACATTGACAATCTTGGAAGACTTTTCTCTCCCTCATGAACCTGAAGGTTGACTTCCTCTAGATGACTTACTCTCCCTCTAAGCCCACTGACTCCCTCTGAAGTATGACTCCCTCTGAGTCTGCACAACCTTCGGAGCTACTTACTCCTTGTTCACTACCACTTTGCTACTTGTCATAGCTCACATAGGTTGGCCCTTTAGTCTATATAAGTTTCTCTCTCTAACTCCAAAAACCATTGTTCTGTTTGAGCTAGATCCTCTAGACTTGATCAACACCAGTCCATCCTGGAACACTACATCAAATCTCTTATTCTTCTTAATCGTTGAGACTGAGACAACACTCCTCCTGAGTTATGGCACCCATAACACATTTGTCAGTCTCAATACATCTCCTAACTCCATCTGAAATGACATTATTCCAGATCCATGCACTGGATGCTTGATACCCATACCAAATTGCACATACCAATCTGAGTCAGACTCTATGAAGCTCTCAAATAACTCTCATGCTCCTATCGTGACATATGGCTCCACTATCCTCCGACCAAGTCCCATTACTGAAAATTGTACCAGAAAGGGCAAAGATCAATAAGAACTTCCTTTGAAGCCTATATGTAACCTTGTCCATCTTTGTTGATGATGCATGTTGATTCTCTTTCCCTCTCTTCCATTGTGGACACTGTGAAGCATAGTGACCTAGCGTATGACAAGCAAAACACTTGACGTTGTTAAGGTCGTCATTTCTCTGTTCTGGAGATGTCTCTCTCCCTAGAGAACTTTGTCTACTTCCCTTCCTAGCATGAGCAGTTAGGGTCAGGTTCTCATCATCAATACATATCTGCTTTCCATTCTTGGACTCTATCCAAGCATTCCTCCTGGATGCAATAGATCCATAGTGTGTCAAATGGTGGCAATTTCTCTCGTGCACAAATTCTCTGCACAAATAGTTCCCAAGACCCGAAAAAACCATTCAATGTCACATTCACCAACTCTTTGTCATCAACTACCTCACCAATGGCTACAAGCTCATCATGAATTTGAGTGATTCTCAAGAAGTAGCTAGCCACTGTATCTGATTTGGACATCTCAACAGATCGAAGTTGGTGCCTCAAAATCAACTTCCAGCTTGCATTATCGCTTTGGTACAAGCCCACCAAAGCATCATACATATCATTTGTTGTCTTTTTCTGAGAAATATGAGGAACCAAATGATTTTTCATAGAATGCAACACCCGCTTGACCTTCACTTCTCTTTTCTTATGGGCTACCAATTCCTATGCATCATTTGGATCTGGAACCACCATCTAAACATACTCTTTTGGGATCATTCTCTTCCAAGAGGAAAAGGATCCTAGCCTTCCAGGCCTGAAAATTAGTGGCCACATCCAACCTATTCTCCACTCTAAGAGTGCTCACCATTGTGACCTGCCCAAAACAAACAAAAATCTGCAACAACACAAATCTACAACCACACAAATCTACCAATAATAAAAAATCTTCAACAATTGTGTCTCAAGAGAGGACTCCCTCTCTCTCTCTAGAGCCTATACTTTGATATCATGTCAAATTTTCAACACAATTAATGCATTCAATTTTAGATCTAAAAATTACTTCCAAGTGACCTCAAACAGTAAACTAGGGTTGTTATCACTAAATAATTTTACATTGAAATTACGACAGAAAATAATAGCGGAAGCACAAAGATCAGAGATAAATCATCCATACACATGAAACACAAAATTTATGTTCTGTAAAATTTTCTGATTGAGAAGTTCCAAGGAAAAAAGCAGTGCTCCTGCAAACTACAAATTCAGAAAAATTCCTGAAAGAACTTCCAACTTGCAAACATGTTGCAAACCCTAGTTGACTTCACCCTGTGGTTATGTTGTATGGCCTGCTGACGTCAATTGTACAGTTGTTGCCGTCACCTATACAGAGTGCTTACGTCACATGTACAAACCGTACGGATCGTACAGCCTACTTATGTTGCTCCTCTCATACATTTGAGCTCACACATGAGACCTCTCTCTTGGCTGAAAAATTAAGAAAAGAATAACAGAAACCCTAAAACAGATTTGTCAAAGTGAAAAAACTTATTGTTGAAATTGTCTCGCAATCTCTCCTTGGCATAAATGTTCACTCACTTATGCCAACTCCATAATGTCACAATGAGATATGTGGTGCCTCCTTACATTGTCTCTCTTTTTATAGGAGTCTAATGAGTGAATTTAGGAACCCATACTAAACTCAACATTAAATTATAATTGTTTATTCCTCCAAGTGGGTGTGAAACTCCAACAACAACAATTCAAAACCCCCAACTCAATACGAAGGGGGTTTTCACAAAATGAAAAATGCAATGTTAGTGACAACAACGATTCTCGCATGCCCAACACCAAGGCCAATGTGGGAATACCTCCCAATGCTACAAAACATCAACAATCACCCCAGGATGGAGGGTGGGGGATAGGAGTGAAGATGTGTATGTCCCCCAGAGGGTGGGTGGTGCGGTGGGATTAATGGTTTTTATTAGAAGACTTTACAGCATCTAATGCCTTTAAAATACCATGCTAGCACCTTTAACACAAACTTTAGTTGTCTGCTTCAATATATTCGTTATCAGGCACGGCATGGAAACTTCTTCTAATAAGTCAGAATAGGGCATTCTTTAGGAATGGCAACATAAATTATTTCCGAAGTATAAAAAATCTCACCAAAATTTGAGAGAGAAATACATTAAATCATCTAGTGATTACACTGTCGCAGGAGCATTTGGCAACTACATTTGATAAGCCGAATGGCTCTCAGAGACATTTTTGTCTACAAAAGCTTGTTACACGAAGGGTTGGTTCTTTAAGGTCAATCCTTGAAAGCCTTATTTGATTACAATATCTCAACAAAGGAGCTCCAACAGAGGAAGCATTAGAAGTAGAGCAAATCCTGTAATCTACAATTCTGCAAACATGAGACACGGAGCTTATCAAACTTTAAAAGCAAGTTCTTCTAACAGGTATATGTTAAAGCTCTATACATTGTCCCTCAATTCTAATGACCCCTAGATGGCTTTCCTTCTTGTGATTATAAAATATATCCAGAAGGTGAAATACTATGACCATTTGCCTGGAACATTGTTTCTAAAATGCTCCTCCCAATGGGAGAGAGGGAATATGGTTTGAAATTTTGCAGAACTGTTTTACACATTACTATGGATGATAGAGTTGTGCACTCCAAAAAAATTGTAAACTTCAAAACTCAGATCACTCAGGGGCATTGTTTACTGGTGCTTATTTGACAGAATTTTTAACTGCATTACAACAAAAACAGAAAATAATCTTAAAGATGCTTTCTTATTAGATGAATAGAGTTAAAAGCTTCAGATTTCCATGATGGATACTTGAATAGTCCAAGAGATGTTAACAAACAAAGAATAACAGATAACTTTCAAATTAAATATTTACATAGTTTATCACTGGACGTGGGGAACTATTCTGAGAATCATATTACTTACAGAAATATATAGCTTTACATCTATATTTCTCCTAAGAGAACACAGACAACATTATGATGTCTGGTTCTTTAAAACTGCAAGACGGATTTCGCTTCAATCCACATTTATGAAAATTTTATTTCCATTGGACAGCAGGGAAAACCCATACTAAATTAAGGACAACATTTCTCCAGCCTATTTTGATTTTCCCTCTTTTTTAGCAGCTTTTGCTGCTTCTTTTGCTGCAGACTTTGCCAAGGTTGTAGCCTTCACTGCATTCTTTGGATTTAGAGCCTTTCTAAGTTTAGAAATAGTCCAGGCCGTACCAGCCATATGGCCTGCAGCTCCAAACCCTTCATTGGTTATCTTACCAGCCTGCTCTCCATACCTGCGACAGAAAAGTATGTCAGGTAATAACAAAATGCAGTTGTAAATTCGTGACTTAAAGCTACTATTTCTCACTTGAAGTGAAACACACAGAAGATGGGTGCAGTATATACTTATGAGAGACGAGATCTGTAGTCACAACAGAAGAAGTTGACAACACACTCTTTCCAGCAACTTCAACAGCATCAAAAACCCTACCTGTTCACAAGCATAGTAGATATTTCCACTCAATATATACTCTATACTATATTCGCATTTCTCTAAAACATCTCCATTTAAATCCAATTAATAGGTCTATAAAGAAAAAGTCTAGTTTAAACACTGAATAACAACGTTTTAGACATAACAGTCCTAGTCATTAAAGAATCGCTATTGCAGAACAATAAGCAAAACTTTGAAACGTTTTGCTAGGCTCAAGACAATTTTTCCTTTTTTCAAGTTTTCATAAGAAACTATAGTTGGCCTGAACATACATAACACTGATTTTTTTTTCCAAAAAATGAGCAGTTTTGACTTTCAATACCATTTGGACTGAATCAATAACTTCATTTGTTTTCATAACAGCTTTGCAATGCCTAGTATAGTATCTGTTAAAATGTTTTGATATTTTTTCTACTTCCGAATCTCCATAAACAGAGCTACTCTCTTCCATTCCCTCCAATATTACCCAAGATATTTTTAGTCCCTGCCTATGGCAGAAAACTATAGTACTCTGTTTTCAAGCATATAATCTATTAATTGGACTCTTGGGCATTAAGTTTTCCTGAGGTCCTGTAACCTCTTAAAAATATATACAAATTTTGATTTGTAACATTGTCTTCATTGTAGTGATCAGAAATGGATCCAGACTGAAAAATGGATAAGACTCGGTACCTACAAAACAAAATGACAATCAACCAATATTATGTAAACCATGTAAAACAATGCAAGGTTAAAGTTGAATAAGCCAAATAAGGGTGTAAGAGAAAAGTTAAAGAAAAAATTATTAAAAGATAATGAAACAAATAGGAGAGAAGGATAAGGAACAGGAAGTGAAGAGCCATGGTTGTTGACCTTCCCTTACCGCCTAGCTTTCCCTAATTCTTCACTCTTACTCAATCTCAAAGGGCTTTTTGCCAGGGAGGAGGAGAGCATTGTATCCGAAATTGCAGAAGAAGAAAAATGAGCACCATTGAAACTGGTCTTCCCCATTTCGGCTCCTCTGTGTGCTGAGCAAATGACTGGTTTAAATTCACCTGACTCGTTTATTAAAATTTATAGTATGCATCTGTTCATAATTGTTGTGGATGATGAGTGGCTCATTGCACATTTCTTCCTCTGGGCATGTCTAAATTGTTGATGGTTATCTCTTTGTTTCCCACTCATTGTTATTTGTTGATAAAACGTTGAGAGGGAACCCTAGCTCAAGAAGAGCCCCATGCATTGTTATTTGCTTCCCATGCATTGTTATTTTCTGCTAAAACGTTGAAAGGGAACCCTAGCTCAAGGAGAACCCCACGCATTGTTTTTTGTTGTTAGAGTGTTGAGTGTGAACCATCTTCATGAGGAGAGACCCCACATAGTTGCTTTTTGTTGTCCAAACGCAATGTGTGAACCCTAGCTGGAGAAGGGCGACTCCACACAGTTGCTCTTTGTTGTCCAAACGCATCGCGTGAACCCTAGTTGAAGAAGGGAGACTCCACAAATTGTTCTTGTTGTCCAAAACGTAGTGTGTAAACTCTAGCTTGAGAAGAGCGACCCCACACGAATTGTTCTTTACTGTCAAAACATTGTTTGTGAAACCTAGCTTGCGGAGCCTCCCACGCATTTGCTCTTTGTTGCCCAAGCTTTACCTTTGAACCCCAACTCAAGGAGACACCCACACACGTTTTCCTTTGTTTCCCAAGATCTTTGAGCGTGAATCCTAGCAATAGGAAAAACACACATAAGTTTCAGTCCCTGCTATCATGCAGAAACCCTAACCCTAATTTCTCAGTGTATCAAAAGCATAGTGCAATGTATGAACATTTCACACCCTAAACTAGTCTTAGGATACCCCCAGGAATTCTATTTGTTGTCAGGGCGTTTCAATATCCGTCCCTTTGGTCAGTTACTACCTCTGCTCAATTTTCCTCATTTGATAGTTGGTGCATATTCTCTCTTGCCTACACGTCCCACGATACTTTGGATGTTGAACCCTATGCTAGCCATGTAATAATGCTTCTCGTCAAGGAATCCGAGAGGTGGACTTACAACCGGTGAAGAGACACAGAGGTGGAAGCCATTGCATTCATAAGCATTGTTAAATAGCATGTGGTTAAGAAGTTGATGAATAGTGAGAAGTATCTTCCCTTTGACAGCATGGAACGATGTTTGGGATTAGAATGATAGTGCATTCATTTTTTTAATGCCACTATGTGTATTACTATTGGTGAGAGTTGTAACATTGTGATCTACTAGTGTAGGAAAGGATAGTAGAGGTGGAGATCAACAAGCAAGCAACTGCCCCTACAGTCAAACATGGTACTTTGTCGATTCAAATCTATTGATAATTGTGCAAGCCAATAGAAGGAAAAACCCAGTGTGAAGTTTTCATGTTTGTGTGAAACCCTCGACGTGAAGTTCAAAGTCAATATGAAGCAACATTCCACATGTATCTCATTCAAGAGTAAAGGGGGATCTCATGCCATGTCCATTCACACCCAAGAACGATAATGAAGGCCATACTAAGTTCTCAGAGAAAGAGTGTGCAGAGCTTGGATTATTTTTGTTGGCATAATTATTATTATCATTGCTAGCTAATTGATTGTGCATGCTACATTGAGAGAAGACCCTCCTCATCAGGAGAAGAAGAAAGGTCGTTGCGCATGGCAGAGAACAAAGGCTTGGTAGCCTCCAAAACTATGCAAATCTCAGAGATAGAACCAAGATAGAGACCGGAAATAAAATTATGCGTGTTGGTGAAGCGACTGGGCTATAAGCCCCTTGATTATGGATCATGTAGCTTCTGGCAATATAGGTCTCTCAGATTTTGCAGTGATTCTTTATTAGGTGGCACATAATGTAAGTAAAGACCTCATTACGCTTTTAACTTCACATTTTGTGTCTGAAAGTGTGTCAAATTTCATTTAAAGTCTACATACAATGATTACATTGGTTTTTTCAAAAATTTAATTATCAACTAAAATTTCATTAGTTCAAAGATTTATATTTGCGTATAGAGGTCCAACATAGTGTATTGTGTTCTTAAAATGAGCATTGTTCGTGTAATCCTTACCTATGTTATTGGAATCAGAAAATGGGCACAAGTTTACACTAGCAGACATACACGTATGTATTTTTATTAAGAAAAAATAAAAACTGATTAAAAAACCTTTAAAAATAAAATGAATGACACATATATATTACAGAAGCAAGAAAGATTATACTATCTTTAAACCAAAGCATTGGTTGGCAATGTTAATTTTTCTAACCCAGCACTAGGCAGTGAATTCTGAATAAATCACTTATTGAATAAAAGCACAACTGAGTTATTAACGAATTACAATGGAAACATAAATACAGAAACCAAACATATTGCACACGAGATTTCTGGGTAAATTACCCCTGGAAAAAACCTCGAAAGGAAAACCAGTTCTAAGTTGATTTTATTAAATAAAATCTTGGGCTCTCGTCCTGGAATAATGGCCCATCTGAGGAAAATACAATAATAGCAAATACCCTAGCCTACCTGGTTGTTATTTCCCTTGTTGCCCCTTTGCTCCTTTCCTCTGACCCTACCCACTCACACTTGGATGAAATGTCCTTCTCACCCAATCAATGAGATCTCCTCACTCTATGTGTCTCATCCTCTCACTTAGGCTACATTTTATTATGTTGAATTAACCTTAGATCTCTAAAGTGATCAAGGGTTGAGATTAAATCTCACCTTCACTTTAGATCTAATGGCTAGGATTTAATTAACTCACTATTTCCTAATGCCAAAACCTTAGGCATTTAACTTAATTAAACTCACATTAATTCTGAAAGGTCATTCACTTTAATTATTAACACATAAAGTGAAACTCCTAAGTTCGGAGAGGTATTAGTGACGACTTCCACATGCTAGACACAAAGCCAATGTGGAAGTACATGTTCGATGCTAAATACATCGACACTCCCTCTTAGCAAGGAAGGTACTTCTACCACCTGTAGGTGGCTATGTCTTCACTATCAAATCTGCTACCATGGCTGCTCTCTAATCCATCTTATTGGTTGCTCCCTCTGAACATAAAGCTATCCATGCCATCTTGCTCGAACCCTTTTTCGAAGACTTGTTTCTTGTGAACATGCTCCTAGAAGCCTCCTACTCATAAGCATCATGAATGGTCATCTCGTACCATGACTCCTTGACAGACTTGGAAGGCTCCTCCTTCCCACTTGAACTTGAATGTTGACTCCCTCTGAATGCTCAACCTTCAAAGCTAGTTGCTCCTTGTTCTCTACCACTCTGTTGCTTGCCATTGCTCGGCAAGCCACTCAACAAAAAAATTTCGCTGCTCGGACCTGCTGCTACCTAGACCCTTGCCCGACGCTACCCACAGCCATCTGTTGTTGCCCGACTATTTTCTGGGCTAGTCGGTCATTGCCCTAGCCCTGCTAGTGGCTACCCACTGACTTGTGGCTCCTATGGCTATTATAGCCCTATTGGTGGCCTGCTGCAAGCTGTCTGCGGTGCCCTACATGCAGTTGTTTCGTGGCCTATCCCAGCCTACGTCCTCTACCAACCGCACTCCTCTGCTATGCCTCCATGCCCTCATATTCTCCTTGTTGATTGTTTCCTCAATTGTTATGGCGGCTGCCCTAGCTCGGTTGGTTGGCAGCTACCTCATCGACTAGATGGCGGCTAAGTCGTCGGCTCTCTGCTCACTCGCCTGACTCCTACCTCAACACCGTCACCTACAGCTCCTCTGTCATCTCACACAAACTCTCCCAACAGTTGCACTTCACGCAACTTCCACTCCAGCAACTGAGTCTCCTCCCCTCACTACCACTCTGCAGCTCTTCAGTCAACGTTGTGGTTGTCGGTTGTAGCCCACGGCTCTATCCACAGTAGTTACCTAGCTCCCAAGATTCCAGCTCACCTCATCCCTCACGTCATATTTTCTCACTACTGCCACGAGCTACTCTATCGATGTCGTCGTCTGCTCTTTAGCTTGTTGCGGTGGCTTGGCTTCCCAACCATCACCTTCATGCCCAGCCTCCTTTTCGACGCTTGCTCCAGCTCGATCAATCACAGCTCTACAGCCAATGATCTTACACAGCACCCACGGATCTCTGTTGCAGACGTGCGGTTGTAGTGCCATGGAAGAAAAACTCGAAATCAGCAAGGGTCCTGAAAGCATCTCCTCGGAAAAAATCGGTGAAAAAATCGGAAAAAATCAGAAAACCTCGGCAAACATTAAAAAATACATTATTTATTCATTTTTTTTCAAAATTTTAGACATTTTTCAATATATTAATATAAAGCAACAACAATATCATATAAACACATAGGCACATAAATATGGAGAAAAAACTGATATATATGATATAGTGGATGCCAAATAAAAACCGATACATCAAAGTCATTACTGAAAGTCTGAAACCAATACAAAATGACATCAATAGGGGCATTGCCTATGGTGGAAAGAGCTCCTACTTATGGTAAAGAGTGTTTTTGTTCTGTATGCATGAAGCCTGCTTATTTTATGATGAGGGAGCTGCCTCTTTGAAGGACAAGACTGCCAATATTTTCAGTAGAAGTTAACTCTGATCCTTGGAATGATAAGGCTGCTGCTTTTGAGATTATTTTGATGCCATTTCCTCATTTAAATCAGCACTGTTTTCTGAGGAGCTATTTTCAGCATATGGATGTGCTGCTATTGGGAGTGCATGAGATGTCTTTGTGAGATGATTTTATCTTCCTTTGGGTGTCTATGTAGGCAATAAGGGCATTGCCGTCCTGATCTTATTGGCCGCTATTTCAAAGACTGGATGCTGACTTCTGAGCCAAAGTTAGACCTGCTTTTTGTGCCAAATTTAGCAAGTAAACAGCATGAGCAGGATGCATAGTATGAGAATGTGTTGTGTGCTATTTTTTATGGTGATGAGCCTTGTCCTCAATAATGCCATAACAATGTGTGATGTGCCCCACAATATTTTCAAAAAATTCCTGATTTTTTCAAAAAGGAAAAAATCGTGATTTTTAAAAAAATAAAAATTGTCTTACTGAAAAAATCACTATTTCCCCGATTCTTTCTTTTATGGGTTGTACAATGTACGACAGTTGCAGTCCATACGGCGGCCGTACACTGTACAGCTGCTCTTATCACTTCTTTTTATTTTTTAATTTGTCTTCTTTTACCCGTAGCTGAGCCAGCAAAAAAATAAAAATTTCCTGTTACTGCCCACCTGCAAAAATCACGATCTGTGCAAATCTGGTTTTCCCTTAGAGTCTCGGCTCCGATACCATGTTAATTTTCCTAACCCAGCACCAGGCAGTTAATTCCTAATAAATCACTTATTGAATAAAAACACAACTGAGCTATTAACGAATTACAGCGGAAGCATAAATACTGAAACCAAACATATTGCACATGAGATTTCTAGGTAAATTACCCCTAGAAAAAACCCCAAAGGGAAAACCAGTTTTGAGATGATTTTATTAAATAAAATCTTGGGCTCCCATCCTAGGATAATGACCCATCTAAGGAAAATACAATAACAGCAAATAGCCTAGTCTACCTGGTTGTTATCTCCCTTGTTACCCCTTTGCTCCTTTCCTCTAACCCTGCCCACTTACACTTGGATGAAATGTCCTCCTCACCCAATCAATGAAATCTCTTCACTCTGTGTGTCTCATCCTCTCACTTAGGCTGCCTTTTATTATGTTGAGTTAACCCTAGATCTCTAAAATGATTGAGGTTGAGATTAAATCTCACCTTCACTTTAGATCTAATGGCTAGGATTTAATTAACTCACTTAAGTTACTAATGCCAAAAACTTAGGCATTTAACTTAATTAAACTCTCATTAATTATAAAAGGTCATTCACTTTAATTATTAACTCATAAAGTGAAACTCCTAAGTTCAAAGAAGTATTAGTGACGACTTCCACATGCTACACAGAAAGCCAATATGGAAGTACCTGTCCAATGCTAAATACATCAACATGCAATAACCATAACCAACTTACATACAGTGATAGGCTAATCCAAATTGGATCATTATATTATTTGTCATCTATCTCAATGTTTTATGGGTGAAAAGAATTGGAGGAATCAACTTGCAAAGCCATTTTAGCAGTTGGTCCCAATTTGGAAATTTGAGTTCAAAAAACCGTATGAAATCTTCCTTATCCATTTTGAAGCATCAAACGACACTTTTTTATGGTCCAAACCTTACCATGGAGCAAGCAGCTATATTCTACACACCGAGACCTTTCCAACGGTGCAAGAATCGCCTCAATCGGAGTTTGTATGCGAAAGTTATGCCTCCGGCAAGTTGACCTACCATATTGATCACCATGGTGCAAGTGGATGCCACGTGAACCCCCATTACTTAAACATGTGGGGCTAGCCACGTAGTGGATTTTCTAGAATATTCTAGAAGGTCCAAACATAATCACTAATTGAGGGTTGAAGAAGTCAATACCCTAACCCTAGGCAACTATAGGGCTATGTTAAATACCGGGCCACCAGGAGGAGAAGGGGTTCCATTCTTTGGCATTGTATTTTGTTTCGTAGTTGAGCAAAACACCTAGGAGTGGTCTTGTGAGAGCAAAACAGAGGAGGTGAAATTTTGTAGCAGCCATACAGGCCACAATGTCAAAGGTAACTCCACAAAGAGTGTCTCTTTCTTTGTACTTGCATTTGAAGAAAAGAGAGCAAAACGGCCTCACCTTCTGTTGATATTATGGTAGTTGCGGGAGGTATTTACCTCCACATGTGAACCTGACGAGAATAGAATACTCCGGGAAGCAAGAAGAAACCCTAATGAGTTGGCTAATAACCCTAGAAGACTTGTCGGCTCAAGAAGATAATTTATATTAGGTTATTAGCCTCCAAGAGAAGAAGTCGGCCAGAAATAATAATATATATTGAACAAACAGATACCCAGAATGAGAAGTCGGCCCAGGCAGTTAGCCAGAATTAGTATAAATACAGGAGGCCAGTTCTCATTCTGGCAGGCAGTCTCAGAATTGCAGAGCAGCACTTGTGTGCACTGCAATTGCCCAGTTTTTGCACAGGTTTGGAGGAGAGTTGTCGTTGCAGCTGTTGCAGCTAGCAGTTATGCTTGGACTATCTCTTGGCTAGGGTTTGGACTATCTGATCAGCTCTTGTTGGTACGCTATCCTTGAGGAAAGGTGCGCTACCCTTTGTTTGGCTATCTAGCCTAAGGTTTGCTTCCGAAATGATTCTTTGTCAAGGTTAAGGTGCTCGGAGGGTGGCTTCGGCCTATGGTTGGGTGACAAGGGTATTGTCAATGGTAAAACGAGCACACATCTTTCATATTCTAATAGGTTATGGGCCCACACCTCCT
>ML800650.1:156143-173312 GCA_009831015.1 Picea engelmannii
GGGAGGTATTTACCTCCACGTGTGAACCTGACGAGAATAGAATACTCCGGGAAGCAAGAAGAAACCCTAATGAGTTGGCTAATAACCCTAGAAGACTTGTAGGCTCAAGAAGATAATTTATATTAGGTTATTAGCCTCCAAGAGAAGAAGTCGGCCAAAAATAATAATATATATTGAACAGACAGATACCCAGAATGAAAAGTCGGCCTAGGCAGTTAACCAGAATTAGTATAAATATAGGAGGCCAGTTCTCATTCTAGCAGGCAGTCTCAGAATTGCAGAGTAGCACTTGTGCGCACTGCAGTTGCTCAGTTTCTGCGCAGGTTTGGAGGAGAGTTGTCGTTGCAGCTGTTGCAGCTAGCAATTACGCTTGGACTATCTCTTGGCTAGGGTCTGGACTATCTGATCAGCGCTTGTTGGTGCGCTATCCTTGGGGAAAGGTGCCCTACCCTTTGTTTGTCTATCTAGCCTAGGGTTTGCTTCCGGAATGATTCTCTGTCAAGGTTAAGGTGCTCGGAAGGTGGCTTCGGCCTATGGTTGGGTGACAAGGGTATTGTCAATGGTAAAACGAGCACAAATATTTCATATTCTAACACCTTCTAGCTAGGTTTTCTTCTGTATTGGGTTTCCTAGGTCCTATCTCGTGTTTATTTGTGTATGGTGTGTGTATTTATTTTTGTTCTCTATTTTTCGCATTTCAGCTATTTCATACATTTTAAGCAGAAAAACAGTAATTAAAAAATTTGAGATCTAAAGGACATTAATCTTCACAGTAAAGATTTCAGTATTTTATTAGTTCTGTTGTGACGAACTGTCCAAAAGAATATCCACAGCAGTTTGCGGATCATATTGGTATTAGAGCAAGTTTTCATGAGATATTTGTGAAAATTTGTAGGAATCCAAGAATCAGTTTCAGAAAAAGTTGCAGAACCCTAGCCATGGTCGACGAGTCTGTTCATAACAACCCTCGAGATCCAGCAGAGGAGAGAATTGTGAGGCTGGAAGAGCAAGTCGCTAACATATCTCGCAATATGTCCCTCCTCATGGCGGCTCTAGCAAGCAAAATCGGACCATTCGAAGAAATTGGAGGCTCAAACTCGCAGATCGGATCAGAGAAGAGACAGGAGGATAGCAAAGATCTAGAAAAGCAATCGTGAAAAGAACCAGAGAAAGAATGTCGAGTTCCAGTACCATAAACCCTCCACAGTTTTTATTCAAGATGGAAGCAAAAGTGGACATAAAGCCATACCAAGGTGAGATCAATACATTAAAACTGAATCATTGGTTGCAGCAACTAGAAGTTTATTTCAACGTTCACCATAAAGATGAAGACACAAAGATATCATTTGTCAAACTTAATTTATAGGGCCATGCTTTAACCTGGTGGAAAAGCCATACGAAAACACTTAGGCTGGAGGGTGATCCGCCGGTAACTAGGTGGGAGGACATCAAAAACCTCATCAAGTCCCAATTCTACCCTATTGGGTATGTGGAGGACCAATGGATCTAGCGGCACGACTTCAAGCAAAAGCAAGGGCAGAGTGTACAAGAGCACAGCACTGAGTTCAGAGAAATGGCCATCATGTTGGATATCTCTCCCAAGAACCCAGATGTACTTCTCAAGTATATGGGGGGTCTACATAGTCATCTACGAAAGCAAGTGATGTTTTTCAAGCCAATGATAGTGGACGAAGCATGTGTACAGGCACAGTATCTGAAAAACATAGGCCATAAGAAAGAGCAGCCAAGCGGTTCCAAGCAAAAAGAGCACTACAAAACTTCCAAGGAGGGAAAGAAGAAGTGGAAAGTGGGAAAGGATAAGAAGACAACAACCACTGCACATCAATGCAAGAATCCTAGCAACCATTGTATCCATTGCAATATTTATGGGCACATTGAGGAAAAGTGTTGGAAACTACATCCAGAGTTGAACTTGAAGAACCGCAAAAAGGATGCAAAGAAAAAGAATCTTATAGCCACATATTCGAGCAATCAAAATGAAAGCAGCTCCAATGTGGATGAGAAGATTTTTTGCACATCAATGCATAAGGAGATGAATCTAAGTAGGCTTCATCACCATGAAGAGAAGGAGATGACCAAACTCTTCCACATCAAGATCTAGATCAAGAAGACCAAGATAGACACCCTATTTGACTTTGGTTCACAGGCTAATCTCATAGTAGCGGATCTAGTCAGCAAGCTTGGATTGGAGGATTGTGACTATCCTAGCCCATATCCATTAGGATCGGTAAACAAAGATGCACAGAGATCAAGGTAATGAAACAGTGTAAGATTAAATTTGTTGCAAGTGTTGACTTTATTGATGAAGTGGAATTGGACGTAGTACCCCTTGACGTATGTGGAGTAGTGTTTGGAAGCCCCTAGATGTATATGAGGGATTCAATCTTCATGCAGAGAGCTAACCGGTACCGACTAATCAAGGATGAGAAGTCCTACATCATCAACGTGCATAAAGACAAGTCAAAGATCTCACTGGTAAGTGCCAACCAAGCCAAGAAGTTGATTAGTTCCAGTAAGAAATATGTTCTACTTTTCTTAAGACAAAATCAGTCTGAGGGTGAGTCGATAAGAGCAAAGGCATCCCTAGAGGGGTGTACTAAGGAGCAGAAACATCAATTGGAGGAGTAAATACACGCATACAAAGGAGTGTTCCAAGAACCTAAAGGGCTACCACCCAAGAGGGATGTGGAGCACAAAATAAAGTTATTGCTAGACTTCCCATTGTCGAATATTGGGTTGTATACACAGTCCATTTTGAAAGCAAATGAAGTAAAGAAGCAGTTGCAACAATTGTTGGAGCAGGGTGTGATTCGATCAAGCACCTCACCTTGTGGTTCACCTATCATAATTGTACCAAAGAAGGATGGGACTTCACGAATGTGCATCGACTATAGGAACAAGATTACACTCAAAAATCAATACCCTCTACCCAAGATTGATGATCTATTAGATCAGTTGCAACATGCAAAATATTTCACCAAGTTGGATCTCAAATCGAGATACCACCAGGTACGTGTCAAGAAAGAAGACACATGGAAGACTGCATTCAAGACAAGGCAAGGTTTGTATAAATGGTTGGTCATGCCATTTGATTTATGTAATGCACCAGCCACATTTATGAGACTGATGAATGATGTATTACACCAATATCTAGATTCATTTGTTATAGTTTATTTGGATGACATATTGATTTATATTGTTACCTGGGAGGAGCACATCTCACATCTCATGCAGGGGTTAGAGACTGTGAAGAAGCTAGCTAACCTCAAAAAATGTGAGTTTGCTCAGCAATCTTTGGTGTATTTGGGGTATATGATCGGTGGAGGGGAGCTCAAGATAGATCCCCCAAAGATGGAGGTCATCGTGAAATGGCCAATTCCTACAAATGTCACTGAAGTTAGGAGTTTTGTTGGGGCAACACAGTACTTGCGAAAGTTCATAGCTTCATTTTCAACAGTAGCTACACCACTCCACGTCATAACAATGAGTGTCAGGAGTTTCAAGTAGGAGAAGAATCAACAGAAAGCTTTCAATGAGCTAAAAATAAAGATCAGTCATGCACCAGTCCTCGCATTACCAAACTTGCAAAATTCTTTTGAAGTGGAATGCAAGTGGGTATGCCATGGGAGCAGTTTTGATGCAAGGAGGAAGGCTTGTATGCTATCATTCTGAAATATTTCAGGGGGCAATTCGCAACTACGTTACCTATGACAAGGAACTCTATGCCCTAGTTCAAGCTATCAAGAAGTGGAAGCACTATCTGATGGGAAAAAAGACCATCATCCACACAGATCACTAGCCACTACAATATTTGCAGGCCTAGAGTAAGCTCAAACCAGACTTTACAAGTGGATGGATTTTTTATAGCAATTTCATCTAGTCATCAAGTATAAGAAGGGCAGCACAAACAAGTTGGCAAACATGCTTTCAAAGCCACCCACATCCAAGATTACAGCTTTGGGAACTCTAATGCACATGGATCCTTTTACCCATGATGCATACAGAGAGGCATAGACAAAAGATGAGGACTTCAAGGAGGTGCTTCAGCAGCTACTTGGCCAAACTCATATAGAAGAAGGTGACGGCAAGGCTAACTATCATTTCCAGAATGGGTTACTCTACAAGCTTGACAAGCTCTATGTCCCTAAAGGTAAACGACTACAACTTATCAGAGAGGCTCGCACCTCCAAGTTTGCAGGACATTTTTATGTTGGGAAGACAGTTGCCAACTTATAGAAGTATGTGTACTGGCCCAGAATTTAAGAAGATGTAGCACGATATATTAGAGGACGTATACTTTGTTGTACCGGCAAGCCCAGTAACAGGAAGCAAGGTCTATACCATCCCTTACTTGTACCAACTTGACCTTGGGAAAGCATTTCCATGGATTTTGTGGGAGGCTTACCAACAGCCAGGAAGGGACATGACTCTCTATTTGTGGTAGTTGATAGGTTCAACAAGATGTGCATTCTCATGCCCTGTAAAAAGACTATCAAAGGACAAGAAGCAGCAAACATGTTCTTTGAACAGGTCTGGTGCACTTTAGGATACCAGGGAGCATCATCTCAGACAAGGATACCAGATTTCTCAGTGCATTTTGGACTACATTGTGGGAGAAGATGGACACTAAGTTGAAGAGATTTACAACATTTTATCCATAGACAGATGGGCAGATAGAAGTAGTCAACAAGACTTTGGTGCATCTTTTGGGGGGTTACAATCAAAAACATTCAAAGACCTGGGATAAAAATCTAATCTATATACAACACTCTTATAATAGAGCAGTCCACACTTCAAATGGTAAGTCAACTTTTGAAACTTGCTTTGGATATTTTCCACCTTCACCCCTGGATGTTGTATATGGACAGCGGGAAGGAGTGAGGGAGGAGCTCACAGGAGATGCAATGAGAGAAGAAAAATATGTTGAGAAGAATATGCAAATCCATTTGCAAGTACAAGAGACGTTGAAGAAGTCACAGGAAAAATACAAGGTCGGACATGATCAACACAGAACCGAGAAGTCATTCAAAGTGGGAGGAGGAGTTTGGTTACCACTGAACAAAGAAAGACTACAAGGTCCTGATAAGAAGATCAAGGCTCTGCGGTATGGACCTTTCAAGATATTGGAGAAGGTGGGAGATAACGCTTATAGACTCAGCCTACCCCCATACATGCGCATTTCCTCAATAGTGAATGTGGAGAATCTCAAACTCTATGAGCCTTCCATGTTGGATCAAGAGGAGGAGCAGATCCTACCTTCCATAGAGGACTTAGTGCCAGATGCTCAGGCAAAGTTGGCAAAGGACACAATTTTGCAGAAGAAGTCCAGAACTACAAGACATGGGCAGCATGACCTTTGGCAAATTAGGTTGAAAGGACAAATTCCAGTCAAAGCAAAGTGGTACTCCAAGGAGAAGGTAGAGGAAATTTTTCTTCACCTTATTTAGTAAAGCTTTTAGAGACCAAAAGCCTCCCTAAATGGGGATGTATGATCCAGATTAGATCATTATATTATTTTCCATCCATCTTGATGCTTTATGGGTGAGAAAAATTGGAGGAATCAACTTGCAAAGCCATTTTAGCAGTTGGTCCCAATTTGGAAATTTGGGTCCAAAAAACTGTCTAAAATCTTTCGGAGCCATTTTGAGGCATCAAACGACACTTTTTAATGGTCTAAGCCTTACTATCAAGCAAGTGGCTATATTCTACACACCAATACCTTTCCAACAGTGCAATAATCGCCTCAGTCGAAATTCATATGCGAAAGTTATGCCTCCCACAAGTTGACCTATTGTATTGATCACCATGGTGCGAATGGATGCCACGTCAGCCCCCATTACTTAAACATGTGGGGCTAGCCACATAGCAGATTTTTTAGAACATTCTAGAAGGTCTAAACTTGATCACTAATTGAAGCTTGAGGAAGTCAATACCCTAACCCTAGACGGCTATCGGGCTCTGTTAAAAATCGGGCTGCTAGGAGGAGAAGAGGTTCCATTCTTTGGTATTGTATTTTGTTCCATAGTTGAGCAATGCACCTAGGAGTGGTATTGTGAGAGCAAAACAAAGGAGAGATTATGTAATAGCCATACAGGCCATAGTTTCAAAGGCAACTCCACAAAGAATGCCTCTTTCTTTGTACTTGCATTTGAAGAAAAGAGAGCAGAGTGGTCGCACCTTCTAGTTGGGTTTTCTTCCATATTGGGTTTCCCATGTCCTATCTCGTGTTTATTTGTGGATGGTGTGTGTATTTATTTATGTTCTTTATTTTTCGCATTTCAACTATTTCATGCATTTTAAGCAGAAAAACAGTAATTAAAGAATCTGAGATCTAAAGGAAATTAACCTTCACAGTAAAAATTTCAGTATTTTATTAGGTCTATTCTGACGAACTGTCCAGTGGAATACCAACGACAGTTTACATATCATAAGAAGATACTTTCTTGATGAGAGAGCAGTGTTCAACAGTGCTTTGCCCTGAAATTTCTATATACATCGGATAAAATATACATACGATTGCTAAAACAAAAACAAAACTGACACAAACAATTAGAGAAATTGTTCAATCTATCTTATTTATTTCATCCTCCACAATTTTCTAGACTAACCACCTCATCCAACACCTGAGCTAGGATGTTTGTAGGTTCATAGCTTTGGCTAGCATTAGGCATGCATTACTCCATGGGGTCATAGGAGGGAGGGTCTGGACTCCAAATGCATGGAGGGATCAGAATTGCTTGGAGGAGAGAGCCCCCATAACCTTTCTAGTGCTCTAGTTATGCACTAGAGACAAGCTTCAACTCACGCAGATGCGTCATTACTGCTTGCTACCATTTGTTGAACATTAGTCATCCCTTGAAGTGTTGTTTGGATGGCTTGCACATGGGAGACCAGGGTTCTCCCCTATGCATGGAGGGATCAAAATCGCTTTCAGAAGAGACCCTCCCTAACCTTTCTAGTGCTCTAGTAATGCACTAGAGATAGGCTTCAACTCACGCAAATGTGTCATTACTGCTTGCTACCATTTGTTGAACATTAGTCATCCCTTGAAATGTTGTCTGGATGGATTGCACATGGGAGACCAGGGTTCTCCCCTACTCCTCAACCAAGCTACAAATAGCCTTAAGTTCAGCCTAGGCTCATTCGACATCAAACTTTTGCTACCTCTCTCTTACTGCAACAAGTTGACCTTTGAGTTCCCTTTTGATATTGAATATCTGGGAGTGGAGACAAGCTTTAGCTTGTTCCCATTCATCCACATGGACATGCACACAATACCTTGGAATTTTAAAATTGTTCAACTTTCCAAATCTACTTGCGTTTGGAAAAAAGAGTATGTCTCCCTGTCGGTATTCAAAGACCCACACCTCATTACATGTCTTGATGTGCACTAATGCCATAATTATCTTGATGGGTGCTCCTGGATCAACACAATCTAGGACACTTATTATCCCCTTCTTCAAGGACTATGAGATTGAATGAGTGTCCAAGGGTGATACCTTTCTATCCCAGGGTAGTACTTTTACCTCCACATTGACACATCCTAGGCATGTGTTGTGATGAAGTATGCATCTATCAGAAGCGAGGGGTACATTTTGGTTGTAATATAGACCACGGCATGGTCCTCATTTCCCCATTAATCAATTTGTTTCCCCTTTACTTTGTGCCTAAATGACTCCCTCTCTAATCATTATTGTTTGGTTAGCTTTTCTATCTGCGATGAAGTTGTTTCTTTGGAAAACATGGGAGAAGTTTACCTATCTAAAGGAATTTAGCATAAGTTGGCATATTCTAATTAAACTCTGGAGATTGACATATTTAAGGGAACTTCTCTCATTGCTCCAATAACTAGGGTCAAGCCCCCGCCCCCGCCCCCCCAATGATTCTTAGTTATATAACTACAAAGAGTATTCTAATTATTATTGAGTAGTATCATATAGATCAATCCCTTTTTGTGGATTGATCATGTCGAGACTTATGTATGACCAAATCCCCTTTTATGGATTGGCCAAACCCTAATTAAATGATGTTAATTGAGAAGTCGAACCCCAGGGATAATTAAAGTGGTTTTAGCCACTAGTTGAAGAAGTCGGCCCTGCCCAATGAAGAGACACAACCCTAGAGCCTACCAGCGAGTATAAATAAGAGTGGAAGGCGCCTAATTAGCTCACTCAATCAAGTCCCTCATCTAGTGCGCAAGTTTGGAGATAGCTGCAATTGGGAGAAGAAGGAGAGAGAGGTGCATTGCTCAATCTTGGATATTTTCTAGTGTTTGGTCTTTTATCTTGGCATTGTATTGGCAATCTATATTAAGTAAGTTTTTGATGGGTTTTCTCCCCCATGAGGGTTTCCCAAGATAAAATGTTGTGTATCTTATTTTGATTCTCTCAGTGATCCTGCATATGCTAATATTGTCTAGTAAATTGAAAAGAACTTAATAGCAACTCTAAAAATTAACATGGTTTCAGAGCAAAGCTAAAGAGAGCACCTTTCACTGGTAAATCAAAAACGTCACTGTTGTCGTAAAATAAAATTAGGCCCTTTTGTTGGAAAGAAATTTCAATCTAAAAACCACCTAGAGAAATGCACCCTAGCCTAGCAAACTCATTGGCAGCTTGAGCGCACCTTTTCAGTGGCCAGAACCTCCGGGAAGTACTTATCCAAATTGATGGGTTAATCTTTTTCTTAAAATTGTACTTAGGAAAAAGTACATTAAATGGGTTATATTTTAATGTTGACTTAATGAGTATTTTTTTTAAAGTTAAAGTGAAATAATTTAAGTTGTGGTCTTTTAATCTTGACCATTGATCTCATAAGGTGTATAAGTATCAATCTTGGCCCTCCATCCTTTTGGAGATAGGGTTTCTCACTTGCTCATTAGGTAAAAAGGAGATCAACTTGGAGAGAGGTGCATTATGCACAAGAGAGAGGCAATTTTTTGAAGAGAGAAAGAGGAGAATTGCTTGAGGGTTTGGAGAGAGAGTTTGCAGGGAGACAGAGGAGGCTTCTACACTAAGATTGGCACACATCTTCAACATTGCAGAGATCTTTTCCTACAGATATGATCAGGAGGATTTACATAAGGGGGCCATACATTTGTTGAAGAGGTTTTGTATTTGGCTGGGCTGATTTTATTGTAAGAGATCTCTATATTTTCCTGCTCAATAATAATAAAATCCAAATCTGTTGCACTGGTTTTCCCTCCGAGATTTTTCCAGGGACGAATTGTCCAAAAATTACTTGTGTACATGTGATATGATTGTTGTTATCTTTTACTGTTAAGTTCATGGTTATTATTTTTTGCTGTGTATTATTTATTTGTGAAGAAAACCTGGCAGAATCAGTTACAGAAAAAATAATTGATTTAGTGAACTGAGTTTGAAGAAAATTCACATGGTATCACAAAAAGAAGAAGCAGCATTACATTCAGATCTGCAACACAAAAGTACAGATCTGCAACAGAGAAGTTCAGATCTGCAGCAGATAAGTTTCGATCTGCAACACAGAAGTTCAGATCTGCAACACAAAAGTTCAGATTTGCAGTAGATAAGTTCAGATCCGCAACACAAAAGTTCATACCTGCAGCAGATAAGTTCAGATCTGCAACACAAAAGTTCAGACCTGCAGCACAAAAGTTCAAATCTGCAACATAGAAGTGTAGATCTGCAAAGGAAAACATAGATTTGCATTAGTGGAGTTCAGATCTGTAAAACAGAAGGGTATATTGTAGCACAGAATCATTTTCAGAAATGGCCATGACCTTGAGAATGGAGGATAGGCTTCAGGGTGCTCAAAACTTTGTCACCTAGAAGGAAAGGTCACTATGGTTTTGGATGTCAATGATGTCCTTGACCATGTTGATGATAAGGCTGCAGCTCCCACAGATGCAGTTGCAATGGTGACCTGGAAGAAGGGTGAGGCTAAAGCCAAGAGTGTTAAGGTTTAAGCTATTATTAGGTTTCTTTTCAATTTACTAGATAACCATAGCATAGATTGGATCACTGAGAGAAACACAATCACAAGAGACACATCATTTATCCTGGGAAACCCTCATGGGGGAGAAAACCCAGCAAAAACTTCCTTAATATAGATAGCCAATACAATGCCAAGAAAATAAACCAAACAATACAGAAAGTCCTCTCCCAAGTAGTGCGCCTCTCTCTCTCTCTTCTTCTCCAACTGCAGCTCCAGACTTGCGCTCTGATGATCAAGTGAGTGAGTGTGCAAATGAGGCGTTGGCCTCTCTTATTTATACAATCTGGCAGGGCCGACTTCTCATTCTGGGTGGTTAGAACCACCTTAAATTAATCTGGGGGTCGACTTCTTATTTTGCATATTACAATTAGGGTTTGACCAATCCGCAAAAGGGGATTTGGTCATTTACAATGCCCGACATGATCAAACCACAAAAGGGGATTGATATAATGAATAATACATCAATAATAAATAGAATACTCTTTGCAGTTACAATATTTCAACAAAGAGCATACTCGTTGATGGAGTAAAGGATTACATAATCCCTCACCTCACAGGGAAAAAGTCCGCTAAGGAGATGTGGGTTGCCTTGAATGACCTTTACCAGAGTAAAAATGAAAACAGGGTGATGGTGCTTAGGGAGAGACTGAGAAGTACCAAGATGGCTAAAGGGGAAGGTGTGGTTCACTACCTTACTCGACTTACACAGACTAAGGATGAGCTAGGTGCAGTAGGTGAGAAAATTGAAGAGTCTGAGTTGGTACGTGTGGCACTAAATGGCTTTTTAAAGTCATGGGATGTGTTCGTGCGTGGAGTTGTAGTTCGGGAGAAACTCCCTGATTGGCAGTGATTATGGGATGATTTTGTGCAGGAGGAGATCAAACTTGGTCAATCTAGTGGATATTCATCTTCACCACAAATTGTGGATGAAGAAGGCTTGGCTCTTATGAGCAAAGGCAAGGGCAAGCAGAAGAAAAAGAAGGGTGGAAAGAAGAACATTGACTTTTCAAAAGTCAAATGTTTCCAGTGTCACAAGATGGGACACTTGGCCTCACAGTGTCCACAGAAGAAGAAGAAGAACCAACCGCAAATGGCAGCTTCAGCAGCAGTGGATGAGTTTGCCAAAAGCTTCGAGGAGGATTTTTGCTTCATAACTTGTAGGTCTAGAGCAACAGTCTTAGACATGTGGTTTGTGGACAATGGAGCATCTTGTCATATGACAGGGCGCAAGGATTTTTTCACTAGGCTACAAGAGGGAGGCGTGAATCTAGTTATAGAGCTCGGAGATGACAGGCGCTACAAGGCACACGAGGTTGGTACAGTTTCGTTTCAAAGGGAGTCGGGTAAACCACTCTGGTTCGCTGACATACTATATGTTTCGGGGTTGAAAAAGAACCTCATCTCAGTCTCTACTCTTGAGGATAAAGGGTATGAGGTCAGCTTCCATAATGGAAGGGTGTTCGTCGGGCCAACAGGGTCAAGTGAGAAGATGGATAGGATGATTGGGGTTCGAAAAGAGGTGTACAAGCTTCAGTTTCAGCCAAGGAGAGCATTAATCAGTACAACCACAGACATGGGAGAATTGTGGCACAAGAGGATGGCACGCATACACTTTGGTGCGTTGGGGCACTTAAGACAGGCAGTCACAAGGTTGCCTAAGTTCACAGCAGAGAGGCATAACCTTTGCAAGGGTTGTGCAATGGGCAAGTATGCCCGAAGACCATTTCCACCGAGTGAGCACAGGTCCAAGGGAATATTGGACTCGATACATTCTAACGTATGTGGTCTGATGAGCATGGAGTCAGTAAGTGGCCTCAAATACTTTGTTCTATCCATTGATGACTACTCCAGGAAAACCTAGATATACTTCCTGAAGGCTAAGGATGAAATCTTCGACAGATTTCAAGAGTTCGGAGCTCTGGTTAAGAACCAAACTGGCGGGAAGATTGGGGTGTTGAGATCCAACAACGGGGGTGAGTACACCTCCAAGGAGTTTCTGGATTATTGCACAAGAGCGAGGATCAAGAAGGAACTCATCGTTCCTTACAATCCTCAACAGAATGGAGTCGCCAAGAGAAAGAACAGGACCATAGTCGGAGCAGCACGAGCGATGATACATGATCATGGTTTGCCACTATTTTTATGGGCAGAGGCTAGTCGCACGACTATTTATATTCAGAACAGGAGTCCCCACACAATTTTGGGGGTTGCTTATATTCTGAACAAGGGTCCCCACACAATTTTGGGGAAGTTGACACCTGAGGAGGTATTTACAGGTACCAAACCAAATGTGAGTCATCTTTGCATCCGGGGCAGCATATGTTACTATATGTCCCTTCGGAGAAGAGGACAAAGCTGGAACCCACAACATGATAAGGGGTTGCTTGTTGGATATAGCAAGGCTTCCAAAGCCTATAGGATCTTTGTGCCAACATGCAGAAAGATCATAGTGTGTAGGGATGTACAGTTCGAGGAGGAGCGTGCATTGAGGAGGTCTAAAGACTTGCAGGCACAGGACCAACAGGGACAGGATTCGAGAGTCAAGCCTGAGGAGGCACAGAGTCAGAGCACTGGATCACGGAGTCAGAGGGTACTAGTACAAGTACAGGTACAAGTGTTGAGAGGGAGACAGTTGGACAGGATCATCATGAGCGAGATGATGAGGAGGAGCAACGCAATGCAGTTCCACAGGAGTAGAATACTAGGCCAAAACCTAAGTGGTATCAGTCCACAGTCAGTGATTCCAAGTTGGCAGGACTTCCAGAGAGAGATTTCAGACAAAGTAAACCACCAGAGAGACTTGGGTACATCGCGTTAATGACACAGCTCATTGATGCAGAGCCTTCCACTTATGAGCAAGTTGCACAACATGGAGTGTGGCAAGAGGCCATGATGGAGGAATATGCATCCATTATGAAGAATGATGTATGGAAGGTAGTGCCCAGGCCAGAAGGAAAGAAGGTGGTTGGATTCAAGTGGATCTACAAGGTCAAGCATGTAGCAAATGGAAGCATGGACAAGTACAAAGCCCACTTCGTGGCCAAGGGGTTTTTACAACGAGAGGGAGTTGACTATGAGGAGACTTTCACCCTGATGGCCAGATATTCCTTGATCCGAGCAGTCATATCGTTGGCAGGAGAAAAGAGCTGGAGCATTCACCAAATGGACGTGAAGACTGCTTTCCTTAACAAAGTTGTTGAGGAAGAGGTATATGTTGAGCAGCCAGAGGGATTTCAGGTAGACAACAGAGAGACACATGTGTGTAGACTGAGGAGAGCCTTGTATGGGCTCAAGCAGGCACCTCGAGCATGGTACTCGAGGATAGACAGCTACTTGAGGGAGATGGGTTTCCAGCGGAGCGAGGCTGATCTAAAACTATATTTTCTTGCAGGGGAGGTGCCTCTCATACTGGTGTTATATGTAGATGACCTATTTCTGATAGGGTATGAGCAGTTGATAGCAGATTGCAAGGTCAACCTTGCAGCTGAGTTTGAGAAGAAAGACCTTGGGTTGATGCATTACTTCCTTGGTCTGGAGGTCTGGCAGCAGGATGGGCGCTTCTTCTTGGGACAAGGGAAGTATACAGTGGAGATCTTGCGTAGGTTCAGGATGACAGATTGTAGGCCAATGTCCACACCTCTAGTCACAAATTGGAGGAAGATTGATGCATCAGTTTCAAAGACAGTAGACCCCACTGTGTATCGTCAGTTAATTGGATCGCTCATGTATCTGGTCAATACTCACCCAGATATCAGATTTGCAGTAAACTCTTTGAGTTAGTTCATGTTGGACCCTCGGAGAGTACATTGGATAGCTACGAAGCATGTGCTTCGCTACCTCAATAGTACAGTGGAGTACGGGTTGTTATATGAGCGTAGTGGTGGAGTGAGATTGGCAGGCTTTACAAATGTTGATTGGGCAGGATGTGCATGGGACAGAAAGAGTACTTCGGTTGTTTCAGAATTGGATCAAGCATCATTTCCTGGTTCAGCAGTAAGCAGAAATCAATGGCATTAAGATCTGCTGAGGCAGAGTACATGGTTGCTAGCTTGGCAGCATTTGAGGCACTATGGCTTAGGAAGCTACTCTTGGGATTGTTCAAGGAAGAGCTAGAAGCTACTATGATTCACTGTGACAATCAGAGTTGCATCAAGCTCTCTGGGAATTCAGTGTTTCATGATCGTAACAAGCACGTCGATATCAGGTATCATTTCATCCGGGATTGTGTACAGAGAGGAGTCGTGAGGCCTGATTTCATACAGAGTGATGAGCAGATGGCAAATATTTTCACCAAAGCACTGAACAAATAGAAGTTTGAAAAGTTCAGAGATCAGATGGGGTTGAGACAGAATCCCTTCCTCGCTAAGAGGGAGTGTTAAAATTGGATAGCAAGGAAGGTCTTCACCATGCATGGAATCCTAGCATGGAGGAGGACAATGAAACTTATCCAAGTTGATGGGTTAATCTTTTTCTTAAAATTGTACTTAGGAAAAAGTACATTAAATGGGTTATATTTTAATGGTTGACTTAATGAGTACTTTTTATAAAGTTAAAGTGAGAAATAATTTAAGTTATGGTCTTTTAATATTGACCATTGATTTCATAAGGTGTATAAGGATCAATCTTGGCCCTCCATGCTTTTGGAGATAGGGTTTCTCACTTGCTCATTGGGTAAAAAGGAGATCAACTTAGAGAGGGGTGCATTATGCACAAGAGAGACGCAATTTTCTGAAGAGAGAAAGAGGAGAATTGCTTGAGGGTTTGGAAAGAGAGTTTGCAGGGAGACAGAGGAGGTTTCTACACTGAGATTGGCACACATCTTCAGCATTGCAGAGGTCTTTTCCTACAGATCTGATCAGGAGGATTTATAGAAGGGGGTCATACATTTGTTGAGGAGGTTTTGCATTTGGTTGGGCTGATTTTATTGTAAGAGATCTCTATATTTTCCTACTCAATAATAATAAAATCCAAATCTGTTGCACTAGTTTTCCCTCCGGGGTTTTTCCAGGGACGAATTGTCCAAAAATTACTTATGTACATGTGATGCGATTACTGTTATTTTTTACTGTTAAGCTCCTAGTTATTATTTTTTGCTGTGTATTATTTAATTGTGAAGAAAACCTGGCAGAATCAGTTAACAGAAAAATTAATTGATTTAGTGAACTGGGTTTGAAGAAAATTCACAATCAACACAAAGTACCATTTGATTGGACATCATGTAGAGGCCAAGACCATTCAGCGAACACATTGTTCCACAAGTGAGCAAATTGCAGACATCTTCACCAAAGTGCTTGGAAGAGAAAAGTTTGAAAAGTTCATAAAGATGCTTGGACTTACAAACACCCCTTTGGATTAAGGGGGGGAATGTTAGATACCTAATCCTCGGGATTATAGTATATTGTATATATTTAATTTAGGAATATGAAGAGTCATGTGAATAGGAACAACCACTAGCCCTATGGCAAGATGAAACCAAAAGTCATTTTCAATTGTAATTATATGGTTCTCTTTCATAAAATTCATACATAGTGTGGAGTTTTTCAATACCCGACTTGTCATATGTAACTCCTTATTTATATTGATCTCTAGTTACTGACAAAAGCATTTTTTTTCTTTATTTGTTCAGACTCATTTGGGTTGTAGCTAAGTTGCACGATATGGGGAAACAGGTACACATTTCCAAAACATAAATGTGTTGGAAACGTGACCCCCCAAAAATTTGAAAACAGGGAAACGTGTTATATATATATATATATATATATATATATATATATATATACTTTGGAATAGAACTTGGGGAAACCCATCGGGCACTTCCCCTCATTTCGAGGATGGTACTCGAGGTAAACCAGATTTTGTAGAAAGCTAAGGCTTTTTCGATAGCTTGCTCATTTAAGAGCCAACATGTCACTTGCGGGAATCGAACCTGGGTGGGAGGGAAAACACCCCTTAGCACAAACTTTGAAAGAAAGTTTTATGAATAAATGAGCAAGAACATTTAAATGACAAGCAATGTTCCACCATCACTTATATTGGGATCCTCATCATTAGTATCACCCTTTGCCTCTTGTCTAAGCTTTACCTCTACCTCGATTCTCTAGGGATATCAATCAACACCACCCAATTGTAATGAAACTGCCTAATCCAAGCCTTAAAATATGGAAGAAAAAGCTCAACATCCTAATCAATGATTTTGGTTTGAGTGACAGGTACATTTTTGCGAAGGCCATGACAAATGAGTTCAACAATCAATACCACCAACATCGAGGTACATAAAGGGCTTGGTGCTCTTGATTAAATGTCAATTCCAAACCCTCATACATGATAGAATCCAATGAAAATGTTGCAATCTTACCAACCCCGAAATCTGTTAAATCTGTTAAGTCTGTTGAATTTTGAATGGGATATGACATTCTACTTTCTTTGTAACACACCCAACCCCTTAAGTACCTATTTAAGGGATGGGGCTTCAAAATTTCACTTTCCTTCATCATCTCGTATCATCTTCCCAAGGTTTCCATCACTTATGCTCGTCAAGAGATTTCCAACGACTGTTACCATGCTCAAATCTGAGCTCTGGATCGGAAGTTATGACCTTCCGAAGCTCTCCAGTTGTCATTGGTCAAAGACCACATGGGTCCGTCTCATTTGTACCATCCCAAGTTCCCCAAAGTCTCAGAGTTTCCAACGCTCTTGCATCTATTGGTGTAAATCCATCCACCGTTAAATACAACGACAGAACAACGTCCTTGTTTAACACATAGGCTTAGGGAATTCGACGTTGAACGCCCCTTTTTCTTTCTACACGCATATCCTATGGAGTCCTAAAACCCCGGAATCCTGCCACGTAGCTCTGACCTTCGACCCCTTTGTCTTATTCAATCACACCACTCCAAACCTTCAAAGTCCCTGATTCCCAGACTCCCGAAGGGTCCACACTTACACGCAGCAACACATTAAACGCATGGGAAGAGACGGGTGGGTCCAGTCCTTCATGTTAAATTTATATGCAGCAGCGAGAGCCATTCTCCTGGAGGATGGGCCAAGACCCTAGATGTGTTCTAGGGCCCCTGGATGTGTTCCAGGGAATCCTTGTTTAGTGCTTGGATTGATCCTTGGATGTGTTCCTTGGTGGTTGATACAAGACCCTAGATGTGTTCTAGGGCCCCTGGA
>ML800650.1:175239-185890 GCA_009831015.1 Picea engelmannii
TTTTGTCCCAGAAACCCTAAGCTTGGTGGCTTGAAAGTTCCTTCAATCTTGGCATAAAGGATCTTATGTAGATCCATGAACTGAACCTTTAACTGAGCATAACCTTCAGGATTTATTTCTATTGTGGTGGTGTGCTATCTTCAATGGTAAGCTTGGTACCAGGTATGCTTTCTACTTGTTTTCATATCTGAGTTTACTAGGAGATTGTTCTATTGATTAAGCAGTGGTTAGATCTATCATTTGTGCTCCTTGTTTACTGTTTGATTATAGTACCAGAACTGTTATAAATTTACAGTTATAGATTTGTTGTTGTATGGATCAGCTGGTGCATTTAGAGAGTTGATAACACTGTCTATGAACTAGGTCATTTATCTTCTGATTTTGAATAAAAGTCTACTGTTAGATCTGATATATTTTCTGAACTACTGCTGCCACTATATACCATAGATCTGTTCTTCTATATGTTATCTCTGTCTATGTTCTAGATCTAAGTAGTTTTGCATTAATTTTAAAAAGAGACTGTTGTTTTCAATTTTACCCTTAAATCTAACACTTCAACCGAGTTAACACCCAGCGTCCTAACACCGAAATTTTCCCAAACTCCCAGTGGTTCCGGGTACTCCACCAACTATTAGACCAAGCCAGTACGTGCCAGGGGGTTGACACATGGCAAGGGGCAGAGGTAACACGTGGCCCCATCAATGGGTGACATGTGTCACGTTCTAATGGGCACATAGGGTCTGTGAAAAGCACGAATCAGGGTGACATGTGGCATGTCGAACGTGGGTCCACGTCACCCTGGGTGGTGTCAATGTGCCACGTCACTCTGATCTGACAACCCTCCAACGCCCCTTATATCCCACGATCGAGATGTGTCCACGTAGATCCATAGATCTATGGCCTCCGTTACTTCGCCACTTCGACGTACGTGGAATCCACTTTTTAACCTCCTCTTTACTCCCGGAGTGGTCAGCGCCGGATTGACCACAATCTAGATCCGACGTCCAGGAAAGGTCCCGAAGCATCCTTAGATCGACGGCCCACAGTGCTTCTCTGGGCTCCGAGCTTCGGAGCTTTCCACGCCTTGAACCACACTTCCTTCCTGAGTTCCGAACTCTGAACACGCGAAGGACTTTGATTAATAGTCCACGTGTCCTCTACAATGGGCGGTCGAGATCTACTCCGACCTTCAGGACTTCTCGACCCAAAGCGCAACACACCTCAGATCTTCTGGAATACCGAACTCTAAACCACGCTCGATCTGTCACAATGTGCACCTGGCGCCAATGGCCATGATTTGCTCCAGCCTACGGAGCTTCGGGAAACTTGCATGTTCTTGCGATTGCACTTCAATTTCGCCGGATAACCGAACTTTTGGATAACCGTTGATCTGCAAACACACGTCCCTCTACTACCGACGGACCAGATTAACTTCGCGACTCCGGCATTCGGGAGTTCTGGTGTTATAACACTTATGATCTCCCGAAGTGTTCAATGCCAGACTGACCACGGCTTAGATCCAATGGTCATGGGAGATCCCGAATATTTTCCAATCTACAGCTCACGTTACTTCGCGACTAGTAAGTGAGTCAGGGTTTAACGATGGGACAGATTCCACGGTCACGGTTAGGGAAACCACCAGATGTCAGTCAACCTCGTTGGTAACCGTAACAACATGTTGCCTTCGGCTGGTTTGAGAGTGGTAAGGCCATAACATCCCAGAGTTCCGAAGCCAAGATGGCTTAGCTCCTTTCGAACCTAGCGAAAGGTTCCAAGGTCCTGGTCATATGGAACTTTATCGAGCTCCGGAGGCTACACTCATAGTTCTTAGCCAAAGATTTGGTTAAGATCGTGGGCATAAGCCCGTAGTCTCATGGACGACTAGTTTGAAGGGAGCGCCTTCCATTCACAAAACTTAAGTTCTAAAACAGGAAAAGATATTTCTCGACCAGTAAGGGAACCCTAACCTATTCCTATATTCATTTGAAGACCCATGTATAATGATTCCCTTGCTGCTAAGCCGAGGCAAACAGAGACTATGCAAATACAGGGACTCACAGAAAAACAGTAAGCATTTATAATGATTGATCAAACAATGTAAGGTTTTAATCATAACCACAGACATTCAACCATCATTTCAATTCTAATACACAGGGTATATGAATTACTTATCTATTATAGTCGATCACCAACCAACTGACTGTGGGTGTTTGCCTTTCCACCCAACCGTAGGCTCAGAGGCATTCACTCTTAGCACTTTGGCCACCCCCATGCCGAGCCATGATATCACTATGGGAAACTCTTGCAATTCCTCATAGACTCTCTCTTTGTCACAAACCTCTACGAGGTTTATCAGATGCTTCATCGACATCAAGCTCGTGGCCCTCATCTCTGAGGAGTCCTTTTTTTTTGTTCTCTCCTGTAACCGAAACAATTTGATCTCTCAGTTTTTCTCTGGACTAGAGCTTCTCTCGTGCTCTCCTCTTTCTCTCTGCATATTCACGTCGCACCTTCCCTCATTTGTGTGTCTCCTTCTTGTCTCTTCCTTGTGTATTTTTTTTGCATGCCTTTTTCCTCCCCGGGAAGGTTCTGGACCTATCCTGTTCCTTCTGTCAGAAGAAACTCAGGTTAGTATGGGCCTACAGGACTCTGTGGTACTTCGGGCTGACAATCTTATGTCTCCTCAACTAGACTCTCCATGCTTCCATTCATGGGGGTAGTTGATTGTTCAACCACCGCTCATTTCATTAACTGATTTTTCCTTGGAATCTGAATGAGGCTTATTATTTCAACAAAGAGAATTTGGGTCATTTTGACATAATGAACCCTTTCTGCAGTTTCCTCACTCTTTTCTCTAGTGATATCATATCCTACTTCAAGGCTTCACCCCCACAGTCAATCATTGGCAATCTAAACAATAATACATTTAAATCGTTCACATGCCATAGCATGGTAATCATAATTAACGATTAATTACAAGTTGGGGGAAACAGGGATATTACATTCTCCATATGAAGTCTGATGAGGTTGGAACCACTCTGAAACAATTAATGGTAATCTTAAAAATTTAAGTAAAGGGTAAAAAGGAAAGATAGAGGAGATGTCAACTTTTACAAGGAAAGATAAAGGAAATGCCAACTTTTACAAGAAAATGTCAACTTTTACTTTAAGAATTTAACATTACCATTAGTTGCCAACATACAGAAAAAAATTTGCTCTCAAAGGCTTATAGAAGTCTCATTAATTCGTATTTAACCTCTAATTAAGAATTAAGACCCAAATTGTGTAACCCAGTAGTCAAATCAAGGAAAAATTGAGCAATTGTTTTTTGGAAACGCGTTGTACGAAGACATGATGGGGCCTTGAAATGTGTTTCAGGAAATACAAAACGTGTTTCCCACACCTGAAATGTGTTTCATACTGACTAAAATGTGTTTCAAGTGTGTTTCCCATGTGTTTCAACGTTTCAAGATAGAAACGCAACTAGTATGGGGGAGCGTGTTTCTTGCAACATAAGGTTGTAAGTATGGCTCTTATGAAACATTTTATTTTTATTGATGGAAAAAGATTACAATTTTTTTTAAACAATATAATATAATGGCATGAATGAAAAATTGAAATAACACCAGTCTAGAATCCTAGATCCATCTTAACCCCAGGTCTATTAAGCACCAAGAAGGATCAAATATGTGGAAGTGCAACATTTTTAAGAGTGCAAAAATTTGAGGAAAGGTTTACACCTTCAAGAATTTGATCTCTCTCGGTGCTTGATAGATCTGGGGTTAACATGGATCTAGATTGGTATATATTTTAGGCATATCCTTGCACTATACCTAGATATGGTAAAGGTGTCATACACTTATATTAGGTTTTCAATGACCAAACTGGGTATGTATGAGTTTACTTGAACCAAGGAAAAAAAAGACATAAGTCACATGAGCTATATCTTTTGGCAGTCACATGAGCAGCCTAAGTATCCAATAAAGAGTTTAGTGTTGTGGACTCTTTCCTTTCCCAAGGCATGGATTAGCGCAATTAGACCCCACCCCTCCTCGATACTACCAACACCATATGACTACTCTAGTGCTAGGGAATCATTCACCCCCCATAAGAAAATAGGGATCATATGACAAATAGAGATAGTACCACCACCCCTCGTTGGTGATAGGTAATTGTTCATTCTCCACAAGCTCGTGATAGGCATGCATAAAGCCACAACAATGCATTACTGCAAGAATTAATAGTCAAATTTGCCAAAATGTTACATTGGAGCGATCAAACAAATATAGTAAGTCCATAATGGTACCATTATAATATATGTAGCAATTATCTAACAATTTAACAAGTGGTCACAAAAGTATTCATAGCTATCCCTCAAAAGGAATAAAGTTGAAAAAACGTAAAAGAAATTACTATATAATGGATTACGTACCTGTAATCACTATCCCATTATTGGCGGAAGTAGATGTATGCAAATAGTCAAAGTTGTATATTTCAGTAGAGATGCCAAAATCGAATTTTCTCTGTACCACGGCTTGAATCTCTTTAATGTTCATGGCACCCCAAAGTCATAATATATGATATGATGTACTTTCCACCTCAAACATACAAGTTATAAATGCTCAAAGATTCAAGCTAAAAAGACTAACAATTTTAAGGATCTCTCTGATACTCGGGATTTGTAAATGTAGAAGAACAAAAAATACCTAGAATCCCAAGTTTCTTATGGGGTAAGATGGTTGTTAGGAGTAGGAAGGGAAAATAGATTATAAAACCAAGTTTAGAATCAGCTTCAACAAGCACAAGTGTAAGTGGACCATTTTAATGCATTACATCAACAAGTAGCCAATGAGTTGTAATCATGGCTCTAAGTATTTGAATGTTACAAGGCAAGAGAGGCTAGGAATAGGGAGTGCATGCAATGGATGGCAGATAAAGATGAAACTTCTAAATTCTATTTCCGACACCTACAAAGAAAACAAAAATCAAAGCAGAAATTGGTTCCATGACATCCTAGTGGTAACCTTACAAAGGATGAGATGTAAATCCAACAAACTTTTCAAGAACATTTCCAAAGAATCTTCACTTAAGTCGAGCTAACATCCTCTGCATGGCACTTGCATGAAGCTTGTTAAACGGGTTGTCCTTCGAAAGATAGAAACTCATGAGAGGGATTACCTTTCTAGTGAACTAGAGTTGGACGAATTGGAGGTAACTATGAAAGATCTCAAGAATGAACATTGTACAAGCCCCAATGGTCTCTCGGTGGAACTTTACAAGAAGATGTCAATTGTGGTTAGTCCCACATATCTGAAGAATTGCCCATAATTGATCAACAATGATAGCATGAGAGAACTTGTCAATGAAGGGGTCCTATCAAGTTTATCCCTTAAGGTATTACAAGGGATTTGGTAGGCGATTGGCATCCAATAACTCCCCTCAATGTTTCTTACAGAATCCTAGAAAAAGCATTGTTCAAGGACTAGGTTGTTGATTTCTTAGATAGCCCAAAAGGAGAAAAGTAATTTTATCAAGGAAAATCTATTCATAGTAATCTTATCACTACCTAGGAAGGTCTTGTGTGGGCCCAGGAGGCTAGCCAAAACACTTTTTTTTAAATTGATTTTGACGAGGCCTATGGTAGGATTGAATGAGACTTCATCTTTAACATGTTGGATTGGTTGGGGTTTGGTTCCTTTTATCATCATTCAATGGATACTCTCTTCTCATTGGCCTCAACAAGGGTTAGTGTGAATGATGTACTCTTCAATCCTATTCCTCTACAGTAGTCTATTCAACTAGGTTTCTCTTGCTCCTTATTTATATGTGATTTCAGTAGATGCTCTAGGTTATTCATTGGAGGCTACTAGAGTACAAGGGAAAATCAAAGGAATTTCTTTCCCTAATGGCAACTAACTTCTCAATGTTCATTTCGCAAATGACTTGGCTTTAACCGTTGAATTCACTAAGCATTCTATGGAGGGTACTATTATTTGCCTAGACAAATTGCAAAAGTTCTCAAGTGTGGTTTTGAGTGAGGACAAAACAAAGGTCTTCCTTATTGGTCAAGACGACCCCCCCTAATTGGTTGAATCATAACTAGAAAATTATAAGACCTGGGGGGATCATTCATTATTTGGGCATCCCCTTGTTGAATTTTTAATGCTTAGCTCAAGCACATGTAGTTTCTTTCAATTTAGCATGAACTTGAACCATAAACAATGCAGCAATACAATATACAATAGCTGCAGTAACCAAGATCACAAGAAGAATAACCATGCACAAGACACAAGAAGTTATCCTGGGAAAACCCTTCTCAAACAAGTGAAAAACCCAGCAATCCTTTGCTATAGAGTCAAGAGAAGATCACCCTCACACCATAAACCCTAGCGCACACAAGAGGGTGCTATATGATCAAGAAGGCTAGTGCATAAGAAGTGCACACCAAATTTCAACTCACCAAGCTAAGCGTTGAGTGAATGAGATATGATCCACAATGGGGATGTATCTCTCTTATAAATACATGACCTAACTCATCAATTAGATGTGTCTATTGGCACAATAGGGCCAACTTKTACAACTTAATAATATAATTAATCTTTTACACAATATTAATTATCTTTACATAGTAGGGTCGACTTATACCTTTTACAATGCAAATTAGGGTTTCAMAATAATCTTACTCTTAGACAATATAGCAAGGGATCTCACAAACATCCTCTAGTGCTCTGCCATTAGGGACAAGTCCACATGTGCTCAACCACAGGGGACGCCACTCTCAAACAGATCAACTCAACTAAATCCATAGGAGTACGAATTGGAGAGCCATCTCAAGTCAACTTAACTAAGTCCATAGGAGTCCGAAAGGAGACCATCTCACGTCATCTCAACTCAGTCCAGAGGAGTGTGACTCACCTATCACATAGGCGTTCTCACAGATCATCTCAACTCAATCCAAAGGAGTACGATCTGGAGAATGTCTCATGAAGTTGCAATCATCAACACTCCCTCTCAGCTAGGGAGGCATTCTCCACCATACCAAGTCTCTCACGGAAGTAATCGAACTTCGTCCTGGCGAGCGGTTTGGTGAAGACATCTGCAACTTGCTCATGTGTAGAAAGGTACCGGACATGTACTGCTTTCCTCTGCACCATATCTCTGATGTAATGGTATTAGATCTCAATGTGTTTCGATTTATCGTGAAACATAGGATTCTCTTAGAGCTTCAGACAACTCTAGTTATCACAATGGATAATGGTGGAATCCATCTCATGTCCAAATAATTTTGCAAGGAGCTTGCGAAGTCACATTGCTTCATGGACTGCCACACATAATGCAATGTACTCTACTTCTGTGGTACTCAAAGCCACAAAAGTTTGTTTCCTGCTGCACCAGGAAACCATGGCAGATCCCAAAGTTAAACAACAACCGGAGGTGCTCTTCCGATCCACTACGCTCCCTGCCCAATCTGCATCGACATATCCCTGCAATCTCATGTCTACATCGGAGGCATATCTCAATCCATAACCAACTGTGCCTTGTAAATATCTCAACACATGCTTCGCTGCTATCCAGTGTGATTGTCTCAACTGACTCATAAATTGGCTGAGTACACTCACTACAATATATCAGGTCTGGTGTTATCCAGATACATCAATGATTCAATCAGCTATCTGTAAAGATGTGGATCAATCTCTCCTGAATCGAAAGAAGTCTCGCCCAATTTCTTCAGATTCATCACCATCGGTGTAGCCATGGGCTTCCAGTCTGTCATCCTGAATTTCTTCAATATATCAACTGTGTATTTCCCTCGACTCAAGAGAATCTCATCAGTCCTCTGCCACAATTCTAGTCCCAAGAAGTAGTGCATCATACCAAGGTCCTTCATCTCGAATTCAGAAGCCAATGCACACTTGCATTCAACAATAAGGCTTTTTGAACCGGTGAGGAATAAGTCACCAACATATAGGACCAAAATCAGGCACTCATCACCAACAATGTTATAGTATAGGTTGGGATCAACAACACTCTTTCTGAAGCCCAAACTCATCAAATATCCATCAATCTTCTCATACCAAGCACGGGGTGCCTGCTTTAGTCCATACAGGGCTTTCTTCAACCTGCACACATGAGCCTCCTTCTCATGTAACACGAATCCATCTGGTTGCTCGATGTAATCTACTTCCTCAATCTATCCATTGAGAAAGGTTGTCTTCACATCCATCCGATGTAGTCTCCAACCCTTGGATGCAGCAAGGGCAATAATCATATGGATGGAAGTGTATCGGGCAACAAGAGCAAATGTCTCTTCATAATCTATTCCCTCCACCTGAGAGAATCCTCTAGCCACAAATCTTGCTTTGTACTTCTCGACACTTCCATCAGCTGCATGTTTTATCTTATAGATCCACTTGGAAGTCACTGCAGACTTCCCTTTTGGTTTCGGAACAATATACCACACATCATTCTTCATTATGGACTGATACTCTTCGATCATGGCATCTTGCCAAACCTATTGACCTGCTGCTTCTCCATGACAAGAAGGTTCAGTATCAATGATGTGGCTCATAGCTGAAACATAGCTCGAAAATCTATGTGGTCTCTTGCTCTCTCGAAATGTGCCACGAGGAGCTGCATGTCCCTCTGCCTCTTGCAGAGTTTGTCGAGCCCATGCAGGCCTCTTCTGGCCTACTGCAATGTCTCTAGGAACATCAACTGGAGCTACGAGATCAACTAGATTAGTAACTGTCTCCCTTTGAACTGCTGAAGGGGGAGAAGGTATTCTCTCTTCTTTCTTCTCGCTGTCAATCTCCATTTGAGATTCTATGGATCTTTGAAAGGCTATCTCTTCCTCAAAGGTGATATATCTGCTAACTTCAATTTGTCTCTGACCAAGGAAGTAGATACGATATGCCTTCGAAGATTCACTGTACCCTACAAATGTACCCTTTCTGCCTGAAGGGTCTAGCCTGGTCCTCTTTTCCTTGGGTACATGAATGTATACTGGACACCCAAATATCTTGAAGCGTCCAACCTCAAGCTTCACTCCAGTGAAAACTTCTTCGGGAGTCATGTTCTTCAGAATCTTATGAGGACTCTTGTTCTGAATGTACACAACTGTCATGGATGCCTCTGCCCACATAATCATAGGTAGATTCTGATCATGTATCATTGCTTTGGTTGCCTCAACAATGGATCTATTCTTCCTCTCTTCAACCCCATTCTGTTGAGGGTTATAAGGAACGGTGTACTCCCTCTTGAACACTGCCTCAATACAAAAATCATTGAAATCCCTGCAGGTGTACTCTCCTCCATTATCTGATCTCAGCACCTTGATCTTCCTCTCGGTCAAGTTCTCAACCTGAGCTCTAAACTCTTGAAATCTCGCAAGGACTCCACCCTTGGTCTTCAAGATGTAAATCCACGTCTTCCGAGAGTGATCATCGATGAAGAGAACATAGTACCAGTATCCTCTCAACGAAGCAACAGACATAGGTCCACAAACATCTGTATGTATCAAGTCCAAGATCCCCTTGGGTCTACTAACACTACTCAAAAAGGACCCCTTGACATTCTTGCCAAGAGCACAACCTCTGCAAACGCCATCATGCTCGATATGTATCTCTGGAAGACCTCTCACCATCTTCCCCAAAGCGAGAAGGGCTCTATAATGTAAATGAGCAAGTCTCCTATGCCATAGCTCACTCAAGTTGATAGTATCATGTAACAAGACCTGGACTGGTCGGACAATCAATCTATACAAACTATTTTCTTGAACACCAATCACCCGGGCAGAATCCATGTGTGAGTTCTTGTGCCATGCAAGAACTTTTTAGCCTTTATCCTCTAAGGCAGAAACAGAGACAAGGTTCCTTTTCATCCCAAGTACATATAGTACCTCACTTAATTGAAGAGGTATGTCAGAATCTATTTGGAAGGAAGAAGATCCAACTCCCTTCATAGTATATCCAGCATTATAACCAAGTACAACATGCAAACGAGACTCTTTCTCTACAAGATCTGTAAGATGTTCTTTATATCTAGTCATGTGTCTAGAAGCACCACTATCAATCAACCAAATATCACTATCAGTCGGAACCGTACCTGAGAGTGTTGAAATGAAGAAGAACGCTTCATCTTCATCTTCATCTCTCTGAGGTGGTTCTGGATCAACATTGACAGTGGGGACATGTTGTCTTCCTTTCTTCCTAGTAGGACAATTTCTCGCAATGTGTCCATACTTGTCACATCTGAATCATTGAATCTTTGATATGTTTTTCTTTATTCATGACCTGGAGTTGCTGAAGTTTTATTGTCATTGAATGCTTTGCTGAAAATTCTTCTTTTTCTTCTGCCTTTCTTTGCATGAGAGGCAAGGGCTTTGTTATCCCCTATCCTAGGGATAACTAAGGAGATTATGTCTCGAGGCCCACAGGTCCTAGACATGGAGTACCGAGAGCCATATCAACTTGAACTTGGCCCTGGAGAGCCCATCCTTTCTTCAGTGCGGTGCTTTGCATCGGAAAAACAACACCAGTGGGCTCAATGGTTACCCCTCGCCGAATGGTGGTACAACACTACATACCATACAGCCACTCGCATGACTCCTTTTGAAGCAGTGTATGGACAGAAGCCACTGTCAGTTCTCTCA
>ML800650.1:189926-216467 GCA_009831015.1 Picea engelmannii
TGTGATTGGATATGATGGGGATCCCATTTACGACATTGAGGGTCATTTCCAAAAGTTGCCTTTATCATTATCATACGAGGTTTACTAATAAATTTGACATCTGGCAACAAGGAGATAATATGGTTACAAATTTTTTTCAGACACCCAAGGATGACCTGGTCCTATGTTCTCCTAATGATTTTCGGTCATACCTTGAGGATTTTGATGATTCCTTTGAGCACTTAGATTTATTCCATGAAGAAGATTATCAACCACCATTGTGCTCAGATATTGATAAAGGTGAGGAAATTGCTTGCCCAGAGAAGGATCCTTATGACGATGTCTCCCAGCTCCCTTTGACTATTTTATCTTGCTATATCACTAAAGGTGTAGTTGGGAAGCATGTCCTTTGTCTTGAGTTGTCTCTAAGGCAAAGCTCACTTTTAGAATTCAAGGGTAGGTCGAATACCTCAAGAAGTTTGTTATCTCAATCTTTCAACCTTCCCTTAAGAAATTGTCAGTCATCCCCAAGGTTCTTGCTAGTCCCTTCCCAGACCTCAGATAGTGAAGACGTCCAAGGTAGACAACCTTCAGACTCTTCGAGTCGGTCTATTGAACCTTTGATTTTTCACGATCTCTTTCTGAAATGGATTGAGCACTTTCCTAAAGGTGTGAATTGGCATAATTTTGTCCCTACCCCCCGCCTCCATGAGCTAGACTTTACGATTTTCGATGATACAATACATTTTCTAACTCATGTTATTTTTGTGCTTGACTTATAATTGTTTTGGTTTATGATGAAGCACAGAGGCAGGTCTTATGAGACATTTCTAGGATGGTTTCACTAGATATTTGACTACACCTAGCATTCAACCGACAGGTAAGTAGGTAGGCATTTGCATTCATTGTATATACCATCTACATATCATGCTCGAGTAGTTGTATTTCCATTTGTATATATGATTGCTTACTTGTATTTCTTTTTATCATATAGGAGCCAAGGGTGATATCAACACCCCAAAAGATTACTTATCATTTTGTTGAAATCTAGCAGGGCACAGGTCATACCAGAGATGTTGAGGTTCTCATGCGCTCTACAGTGAGCACATGTCCCCGAGTTGAAGCCAAATGTTATCCCCTATCCTAGGGATAACTAAGGAGATTATGTCTCGAGGCCCACAGGTCCTAAACATGGAGTACCGAGAGCCATATCGACTTGAGCTTGGCCTTGGAAGGCCCATCCTTTCTTCAGCGCCTCCCATCTATCAGCATTAGCAGCATCCATCCCATCGGACTCGTTCTGAAGTAGCAGTGGCTCTTGCTCCATGAGGTAATGAGTCTAGGTATCATGGTATGTGTCACTCTGATTCTCAAAACATTTGAATATGTGCACTTAATTCTCTTTTGCTTCATGATGTTTGCTTGGACATTATGTCTTTTAAATTGCCCATACCTAGGGGGGGATGACAGAGTGCCCTAGCAAGTTGGTTCCCTTAGGAATGAGTTGCCACTGGGTGGGTCTATAAAGGTCATCGTCCATTCCTTCCATACTTATCACTTTTCATCATTTTCCCTCTCATCTATCCCCTATGGTTCAGGCATTGGGTTTTTCCAAGCTAGTAAGGGTTGTACCTTGCCTTGTGGAAAGAAGGGGCTAAAGGCCCAGAGGGTAAAAGTAGCTAGCAAAAGTTAAAAGCCAAGATCAAACCTTGAGATGCTTCGCCTAGAGATCCTCGAGAAAGAAATAAAAGGCTTCTTAGCAAGAAAAAGGGGGACCCATGAAATAAAATAAAACTCAAGACCTAGTTGGTGGATAGGGGGTCTCATCGTGAGCCAGCCTATTAGGTCCATGGGCATGTGTAGCAGTATGACAATACTATTCATCTGGTCACCACACCAGGGTAGTGGCTCTTGGTGGCATAGTCAAGAGAAAGGGGGTCTCATCACGAGCCATCCTTCTCATCTCCGTGAAATGCTTGTGGGTTAACGCTGTCACCACTGGTCACCATGCCAGGGCAGTGTCCTCCAGCGATTCTCTTGAAAGAAAAAGCAATAAGACAAACAGTAAAAAGGCATTGAATGGGCTAGAAAACAATTGCATCCATGACAAGGTCCAGTTCACCCTCTACAGAGGCACCCACATGTAAGACCTGCATTTCCCTGTTATCACTGCACCTTGCCCAAACATCCCCTACACCATCTCATGCATTTACATGACCTAGATTGTTCTTCACCTGGAAACACCCCACACCTGAGGAGAATTAGCCCAATAGGACATCATGAGACCCTCTCCAAACCTGGCTTGTTAAATAGCATAACATCTTTGAGCACTTGTCTGGGAAAAAGGGGGTTTGATGCACATGTTTGGGTAACTTGATTATAGATGTGATTGACATTGCTATGATCCCTATGACTTATGAGCCCATGGAGGGCGTACTTCTTGTTGCTACAGGACCATGCCCGACGGACAGGGACATATGGGGAGATGATTAGCTCAGACCTCCATAGGGCTAAAAGCCCACCAGATGGATGTTGAGACCCCAGCCAGGGGCAGAGGGATATCGAAGGCTTGCACCAGAGAAAAGGAAGGACGTTCCACTAGAGGCACTTTGGCAGGCCTAGACCCAGGGGGGTCTTGCCCTCCCACCATGATGTTGGCCCTTAAAGGCCCCTGACGTCATCATTATGAGCCTTGACGTCATCCAGTTGGGTTTTAGGCATGAGGACGGCTTTGGTTGGCAAGTGTGACGATTTTTGAGGGGTTTTGAGCCCCAACGTTTCACTTTGGAGGCCTAACGTTCCAAGAGGGGGCCCAACGTCACCCTAGGAAGGGCATGACTTCACCCTAAAAAGATAAACTTAGGGTTTTTATTGTCAATTTTATGTAAAACTGGATTTTTGATGTAAACTGGCCATGTCAACCTTTTTTTATCTAAAATGTAATTAAAGGTCATTTGTATTGTATAAATAAGGGAAAAATATCTTATATTTTTCATCATCTTTCACTCACACAAGTGTGAGGTCTGAAATTCGGCCTCTTTTAAGGCTTATTGGCTGAACTAAGTGTTGTGCAACTCTTGGAGGGAGCTTTTATTAGTGTATTTTTGCATTTTCATGGTGGAAAGTCTTCAACTAGGGTTTGTGACTAGATTATTCTTGGTGGAGTAAGTAGAAATATGCAATCCTTCTTTCTTTTGAATGGTTATGGTATTTTTTACTTGTTCTAGGAGAAAAGCACATGTTATTGTCCTTCTCTCAATAACTCTTCACCTACTTGATTTTGCTAGAAGACACCTCCCTTGAAGGATATACTAGAGTCCTACCTTAGTAGCACTCTAGTACTATTGCTTCATTAATCTTTCATATTTTATTTCAAGCTTAACCTAAAGAATAAGAAAAATCGTTAGGGCCTAGGGTTACCTACTTGCTAGCAACTTTTTCCTTCTAGGGTTTTGGATGATTAAGGCCTTAGGTTACTAACACCTCAACCATCCTCCCTCTTGTCTTTAGCTCACCCATTATCCTTTGTTTCCCCTAAGAATCGTCGCTGCAATAATGACTCCATTTACCCTAAAGGCACTAGTTCATACCTTACAAGTGATTGATTGACTAAAACAACCTTTAAACCATCTACTTCAAGATCTTTACTAACCATTTTTAACCTTAGATTGGACTAACCTACTAACTATCTTGTTGTTGTTGCAAAAGATAGCTACAACCATCTATGACAGCAGCAAAAGCATCTTAAACGCAAGTGTTAAAGCTGATTTTAAATTGCCTTCATTGCTTCTGACAAACACTAGCATTTTGCCAATTTTAGGTTATCATTTTTGGTCATTATTGAAGCTTTATTGAGGCATAATTGGGAAGCTATTACTATATACACATTGTTGTTATAAATATTTATGTTGCTTCATATCTTATATCAGCTTATGCTTGTATTCAAAATCTATGGTTTTATGAAGCACCAACATCAATTGGTACTTGCAAATAGTGTTTTTCTTGTTTTCTTGTTCTGGACAGGTACACTTAAGTAATACTTAGCTTCATCTTATTAAAACCTTTGGGACTTTCTGGTCAGAGTGACTTGTGAGAGAGGAGGGACTTTCTTGATACTCTTACCTTAGCCTTCTCGAACCCCCAAGTCACCGGGGACGTCTCCCCTGGGGTACTACCCCTAAAGAGAAAGAGGTGTCTTGTTTAGGTGACAGTGATAGGACAACCTCATGTTACGCCAATTCAGTGACCACTTGCCTTTGGCTTTGGGCAAGTACAAATTGCGCGATAACAGGCTTGATTGTCATCATGATGGGAGTCTTGCACGCCTCTGGCTATAAGTCGGGTTTCCTCCTAAGTGCAGTCTTTCCCATAGACGATCAAACTGAGGTAAATTTGCTCTTCCACTGATACTTTGAATCAATGGTTTCCAATGGCTTGGAAGAGCATTGAGAGTAATCATGATAAGCGCTCTATTTGTTATGATTTCTCCAATGGCACCTAACTGATCTCTGATCTCTGAAATCTTCATGGAGAAGGTAGCAGTGGTGTCAACTTCCGTCATCTTGAGATTTTGAAGTTGGTGTTTCCATGTAAGAGCTATGTTAGTGTTGTTTCTCTCAAACATCTTCTTCAATGCATCATACATTAGATGAGTTGTCTTCAAGGTAGAAATGTGAGGTAGTAGATGATCTCTTATTGAGTAGATGATTATCTTCCTAGCTTTGACATTATTTGTCTTCCATTCCGCCATCTCAATAGGTCACTCTCTTCTAGAGTGATGTATAATCTTGACATCCAGGAGCTGAAATTGCTTGATCCATCAAGCCTATCTTCCACCAAAATTATGTTCCTCATGGCTTGCAGATTCTTCACAACACTAACGGCTAGGCTAGAAACCCTAGCTTCAGAAAACCTGACGAGTAGGCTAGGCTAGAAACCCTAGGTTTCGTTGGACTTATGACTACCAACAAGAAGCCTTGGAGAGTCAAAAGAACCCTTGTGAGCTGCAAAATTCCTCAATGACCTGCAAAAACCCTAGAAACCCTAGCACCGAAAATCCAAAAACTTCTTGAATTTTCAATCTGAAGGTTGCAGGTGATACATTGGACTAGGCCATACCTGTCTGTGCAAAAATTAGGCCCAGCGTTCCAAGGGAAAGTGCTAAAACTAGCTTGACAAGGAAAAGGGTAAGGATCGTTTTTGCAATTGCAGCAAGAAGGTGACGGCTATCTTGGAAAAGTGTTGGAGTAGCTTGTGCAATGGTTCTTCAGGAACACTGCTCTAATACCATGTTGAATTTGTAATGCTTAGCTCAAGCACATGTATTTTCTGTCAATTCAGCATGAACTTGAACCATAAACAATGCAGCAATACAATATACAATAGCTGCAGTAACCAAGATCATAAGAAGAATAACCATGCACAAGACACAAGAAGTTATCCTGGGAAAACCCTTCTCAAACAAGGGAAAAACCCAGCAATCATTTGCTATAGAGTCAAGAGAAGATCACCCTCACACCATAAACCCTAGCGCACACAAGAGGATGCTCTATGATCAAGAAGGCTAGCGCATAAGAAGTGCGCACCAAATTTCAACTCACCAATCTAAGCATTGAGTGAATGAGATATATTCCACAATGGGGATGTATCTCTCTTATATATACATGACCTAACTCATCAATTAGATGTGTCTATTGGCACAATAGAGCCAACTTGTACAACTTAATAATATAATTAATCTTTTACACAATATTAATTATCTTTACACAATAGGGCCGACTTGTACCTTTTACAATACAAATTAGGGTTTCACAATAATCTTACTCTTAGACAATATAGCAAGGGATCTCACAAACATCCTCTAGTGCTCTGCCACTAGGGACAAGTCCACATGTGCTCAACCACAGGGGACGTCACTCTCAAACAGATCAACTCAACTAACTAAATCCATAGGAGTACAAACTGGAGAGCCATCTCAAGTCAACTCAACTAAGTCCATAGGAGTCCGAAAGGAGACCATCTCAAGTCATCTCAACTCAGTCCAGAGGAGCACAACAAGAGACCAACAAACGTCATCTCAACTCAATCCAGAGGTGTATGACTCACCTATCACATAGGCATTCTCACAGATCATCTCGACTCAGTCCAAAGGAGTACAATCTGGAGAATGTCTCATGAAGCTGCAATCATCAACACCCCTTTCGTACAAAACTCTTTCTTGTTGATCATTGGAAGTGGATAATGGCCTAGTTGTAAAAAAAAATCAAGCTTGGAGATAGCTCAATCTTTCACTTGCTAGGAAAGGTTGTGGTCACTGATAGAATACATGCAACAAGGCACATTTATTATTCCTCATTTCCCTTTTCAAGCAGCCTATAAAATACTAGAGAAGATCCCTAGAAGTTTTCTTGTCTTTTCCCTTCTCAAGCAAGCTATAAAATGTTATAGAAGGTCCTTAGAACTTTTATTTGGGGAAAGCACAACGAGGTCAAAGGGGTTCCTCTCGTAGCCTGAGATATTTGCACCTTACAAGAGGATCAAGGGGGATTAGGATTTCCTAACATAAGAGCTCAAGCCAATAAATGGGTAGTACAAGCATTGGAGAGGGATGCCCCTTGGCAATCTTTATGTCATCATTGAATTTAACACACTCAACACATTCAAGGTATTATAGAATCCTTTAAGTTGCTTGACATAATCAATCACCGCCACTTCAAAGGATGTGGGTCGCTTGGTAAATAGTATTGGACTTTCTCTCATGGTGGTTTCAGGGACCACGAGATCCCTCGGATCTGGCATGAACACTGAAAAACATATTTGGATGTTCCAATCTACCAACAGTCAACTTCGTCTCTCACTTATGTTTGCTAGCAAAGGACTTGCGAAAAGTATCTTTTCCATCAGATTGATTTGTGGAACCGTGAGCATCAACAATGGTGTAATTGGTGAGTTCTTAACTAAGATAAAAACTTAAATCATTCATACTTCATACAACATTGTTTATGAGACCATCTATATTATGATTCCTAATAACTTCACTTTTAAAATGCAACTCCATGGGTCAAGTCCATTCTAGAGGGATTGGAGATGGAATAGTGTGAAAACATTCTAAATCTGTGTCAAAAGACCTTTATGACATTGTCAAACACACCTCCAATATTGTCTCACGCTTGAACAAAAAGTGGGGGTGATGGATCTTGAAGCACATTTGTTAAAAAAGGTGTCAGTCCATTTGGAAGTCTCACTCTTCTTTAAAGCACCGAGTATGGAGGTGGCCTACGTTTCACCAAGAATTGGCTCTCAAGACCAAGGTTCATACTCTTGGTGTTACTTAATGGCATGTACAACTTGTTACAGGGATGAAATAGTTGAGCATGTCTTTTAGAGATGCCCACCTCCCAAGACCTTTCGGGCATCATTTTAAGATGATTTTTTTTACTCCCTGCTTTCTCAGAAAGGTCCTCTTCTAGGGGACACTTGGATGAGGATGGACAACTGCAGATCTCTATGGCACACAATTCAGCCATCTGCTACTGCCTTTCTGTAGAAGTTAAAACTGCTGTAAAGCTACTTTTCATGAGAAACCATCCCCTCTTTGCCTAAGGGAATTGAGGTTCTTTAAGCAGGAATTGGCTCTGATCGTTAAAACTTAAAGTCAAATTCAGCTTTTTCTGCAAAGATGTGGACTCCCTTTCTATTGGGGCAGAAGCTGATATGCTCACTTTTTTGGCATTTCTAGGACAGGAATTTCCTTGTCGTCCTGTTGTTACCCTTTCTGTAACTCTCTTTGTTCCATGATGTAACTAATTGTGCAATGAAGAAATATATGATGCATTTTTTTTTAAAGACCTGGAATTGCACAAGGGCACCAAAATAGCTAAAATCCAACAACACTAATTCAATAAAAAGATCGGATTTCAGAAAAAAATCAATTATTATGGGAATCACTACAAAGAAAAAGCCTAGAATGCAAATCATTGCACCCCTATATATATAAATCAATGTCCAAAGGTCCACAAGAAAATGTAAGACCCATTCAACTATATTGAAAGCTAAATATTGGCTCCAACAAAAATTGTCATTCAAAATTTTCAGGGGGCATTTGACATTATTCCGAGCACTTCAAATTTCAGCACTAATTTTACTCCCTGAAACATGCTTTTAGAAAACCCTTGCTCCCTTCAGACCCCTAAGCTTAAGCATAAGAGAACTTTCCACTTCCTCACAGYTCTTGTTACTTTGCTTTATACAGCATAAAAATTTACATTGCTTGCATATTTCAGGATCTGTGATTTGTAGCTTTATCATTCTCTCTACTCCGACTTAGAGAATCGGTACCATAAATAACTACAAAAAATACATGCCTCTACAATCTTCTTCCAAATTCTCTAAGCAGGTAGGTGAAAGCTTCATTTTCCTCCAGCAGCTGATGACAAGTGCAATTTACAAAAGACTGGTTCCCAGTGTCAATTTAGCTAACATTGTTAAGAATTTTATCTTAGCCTTCTTCAAACTAGATTAGTTCATTAATTTTGTTACCACAAAGGCCAACAAAGGATATTTAACTGCAAACAAAGTCAAATTTCTTATAGTTGCTCCAGATTCATTTTACCATCTATTGGCTGCTTCCATTGCATCTGCAAATGGATAGAACTCTCTCAGTATGAAACTAAGTTTATTTTAGCTCTAACTTAACTCAGATTAAATTTTAATAAATCTACACTAAAGACTTAACTGGATTTGGGAAGCGATCCTGGGTCAAAATTTTACAAGCTGTAAGCAATAAGACCTGGTTGATGTTCCCTAACAGCATGTCATTCCATTTCCATTTTTGAGTGCCACACCATCCCTTAAAGTTCAAGTTCCCTATATGACTGCATTCTTAGAATACCAAACGAAACTGCTACATACTCTACATGTAGTTAAATCTATAAAATGATGTGAACAACTTACAATAGTGAAATTGGAAAGGTCAAAGAAGAGTCTCACCTTGATATTAAAAGTAAGAGCACTCAGGATAACTATAGATTGAAAGGTAAGCATTATTTTAGCCCCAGGTTCTGTATTCTTGTAGCAGATTTCATCTTGATGTCAACCTCTCCCTAGATATTACTTAATTTAATACACTATATTACAGATCAAGACAGCAACTAAAAGGAGGAAAAATAAAGAGAAACAGTTGATTGTTTCCACCTCCCACACTTGACAAGAAAAGGATCAAATAATGTAACCCATGAGAATCCCTAGGCTGAACAACGAACATGAAAGAAGCTGAAATTCTAAAAATTATAACTCGGACTTACCAAAAGCATCAAGTGAAGCAAGAAGCACTTCTCCTGGAAGAAGGCTGAAAAATTTCTTTCCTGCCTTTGAATTCACTACTGGCCCTGTTATAAACCCTGCTAATTTGACCGCTCCAGACAAAATGCCCAGAGCTACCTTCTCCGACATCCTTGAAACTCTTTTTGCCCTACACCCAATAAGCACATGTGAGTTCAATTTTCACGATCACTATAAAAAAAAGTGGGAGAAATCTTGAATCTAAAAGAAATTAACCTACAGAGGAACAACATTAACTCTCTACTACTGCCTAGGAAACATACTTCAACGAAAAATACCTTGCGGATAAGTATAACCCAAAAATCAAACAAGTTAATGTGGCCTGAATACCAGAATAAAAAGAGGGAATGCCTTCCACATAGATCCCTCTAACAAACCAATCAATTTAATCGGGCCGAAGTGAGAAAATTGCCTGACAGATGATGCCACACTTAATAAAGCCAAAATGCTAATGCAGATTTTTAAAATAATCCCAGATGAAACGCATGCATCAATGATAGATTTACAATTCATTAATTTAAAAAGTTAAAGTGGCCTAGAAAAACACACAGATGAGACGCATGGTGTCAGGAACCCATAAGAGTAATCTTATGTGACATGGAAGCTTCCTTAGATGAGAAAAATGATGAGCATACAGATATGCCTATGCAGTATAAAGCAGATACGCTAATCTGATCAAAAAATAGGAGGATAAGAAACATGCTTGACAAACAGATCCATAACACATTAAGGGAGCAGTCCCACATGGTCTTAACAACAAATTGAAATGACCAACATACACCGCAGATTACTTCATCAGCCTATTCTGCATATAACATATGTTGACCTACAAATTAAACCAGATGACTAATATGACTTCAAACACTGACTCAAAACAAAGAAGAAAAAACTTCCTTGATGCACCCAGGGGCCCAAAAATAAAACCAAGTTACCATACTTGTACTTGACCCATACTCGCCGAGGCAGGTGACTTGGCATATATAGCAGTGTAAAGAAACACAAAAAACATTTTTAATGCATAAAGCATTACTGACACCTTACAAGTGCAACGACCTCTGACTTGGGGTACTCAACAAGTACTTGCCCATACTCATACTCATAGCAAGCATTATACAACAAGGAGTGCAGCATTAAATGCACTATCTCCGACAGTGTGTATCCCAATAGTAAAGTGATCCAGTGTATATCCCAATGGTGTGTATCTCAACATATATTACATTTAACGATGTACTACTGAGTACATAGTGTATATTGATAGTCAATACTCATAAGCATACAGTGTATATCTCAATAATAAAGTGCTCCACTGCTGAGTGCATATTGATAGCCAATACTCATAAGCATACAGTGTATATCTCAATAGTAAAGTGCTCCAGTGTATATCCCAATAGTAAAGTATATCCCCAGTGTATATCCCAATAGTAAAGTGGTCCAGATCCAATGGTGTGTATCTCAACATATATTAAATTTAACGGTGTACTGCTCAGTGCATATTGATCACCAATACTCATAAGCATAGAGAATATTGGAAACATATATAACATAAGCATAGAGATTATTGGCAACATATATTACATGGATCCTCAATACTCATAAGCATAGAGAGTATTGGCAACATATATTACATGTAACGGTGTGCTCAGTGCATATTGATCGCCAATACTCATAAGCATAGAGAGTATTGGCAGGTCAATACTAGGTCTATAGGACTCTGAGCCGAGTCCCAAGTACTCATCCTAGGGCCATACGTGCCAACTCGCAAGTAGGCCATACGTGCCAACTCGCAACTACTTGCGAGTCTACTAGGGAATATGGTAACTATGAATCGAAGCACTTGAGACTTGTCAAAATGAAATATAACTAATTAAAAACAAAGACCTTATCTGAAAAATTGAACTCTACCTTTTCATCCTTCTCATTGCTTCAGGAGAAATCTCACTGGGATTCTCATTGGGCTGAAGCCTTTTCTTTAAGAAATCATTCCCCCATCTCAGCTGTTCAACAGTAACATCCCCACACCACAAAATCCCCTTGATTAACTGCCCTGAGCCTGCGGCGATGGCACGCGCAGCACTGCTGCTGTAATCCTCAACATTGGGTGCCAATGTTGTCCAATAAGCAGCAGATCTCTCTTCAATAAGCTGTTTTTTCTCATCAGAACTAAGCTCAGTCGGAGCAGTCTCTCGAGCCAGATTGTCGTCCAACACACTTGATCCAGGAAGAGACCCACTGGAGATATGTGAAACCTTCTGATGTGAAAAAGAACTATACTTCTCTAGATGCTTATCCAGCTCTTGCAGAGCAGCAGCCTGACCACGGGCTGCAAAAGTCACACCGTAGTTGAGTATGTTCTCTGCAATATCCGATGATGTTGCTAAGTTCGAGTTATCCTCTTCACTGGAATCCCCCTCAAATGCTTCATTGGGTACACTAAGAGAGAAGAAATAATGGCAAGCATCAAGCTTGACAGCCGCTTCATCCTTGGCTAATGGCCACTGAATATCGTCCCCAACCCTGGCAAATACTGCAACAGCATTGCCTCCTTGAACCAATCTCACCAGAATGAAATCACCACTGGCCAACTCCATACTGTCCTGTTTATCTATCAAATGAACTAGAGCTCCTGGGATTCTGATCAGAATCTTCTCTGTGGCCTCATGGGGGGCACTTGGTGAATGAGATTCAACATTACACTCTTCCATGTTTATTTCATTTGAGGTTTCAGGATACAGTCTGTAACCTTCGTGCTTGTTGCCCTGCGCGACTTTTCCTTGGGTTTCTGATGAGAAAAAAGTTGGGTTCTCTACTAGATCACTCATATGCAAAGTGGGATATAAAGATACAGTTGGGTGGTACTGTTCAGAATGACTATCTGGGAACAGAGAGCTTTGCTTTATGGGCTCTGAGAAAACAGAGTCACGGTCCGGATTGGTATCAATTACTGTAGGATACAGGCTCTCCATAGAATTGGGTTTCGATTTAGTTTGCTGTTCGCCATTGAATCCAAAACCAGTTTCTAGGGTGGGATAGTTACCTACAGATCCTCCTCCTGATTGAGCGGAGCTGTGAGATCCCGTGCCTCTGTCGTATCTAAACGCCGACTTTCCGTTGTCCACATCCTCATTTTTTCTTAACCAGTCCATCGTTATCACGATATTGTATTGGCAAACGTTGATTACAGCGCTGCTGCCACGCTATGAATGTACAGTTTTTTTGGAGGCGTCTGCGTGTGAATATAGATGTATCAGGATTCAGGGCCTCCCGCGTTCAAAGCGTGTAGATGATTAATTGCACCGTACCTTATTTAGGTCGGTACAACTAATTCGTACGTGGCTACAATCTCTCTTTTCGTGGCATGATCTGATGCGTTAGAAATCTATTCAATATTACATTAAATGTAATATATATTATTTTTTATTAGTAATGAAAGTTAATAATGATTGGATCAAGTAATCGGAAGGTTGTCAATTTTATTTTTTTTATTTTTTTTATTTTTATAAGTTTAATAAAAAAACAATATAAAGTATAATTTCGTTGATAAAAAATTTCATATCATCAAATTTTATTATAATGGAATTTTACTGTAGCAGTTGGATAATACAACTTCCTGTCACTTGGGTCTCAGGTGAGTACGTGCAAGTTTTTTTAAGTAAAAAAAACAAACTTTAATTTTATAAAAAAATAAAATTAAAATTAAATATAAATTTATTGAATAAATTAAAATTAAAAATAAATTTATTAAAAAATTAAAATTAAATATAAATTTATTGAAAAAATTAAAATTGTTTATTTTTAAGTTACTCTTTTGTCTTATTGGTAATGAAATGAAATTTAAGAGAAATTATTTTTAATTGGTCATTTTTACTCCTAACATATGTTAGTGTAATTGAATGTAATATATTTTTGAATATGTATTGTTTTTTTATCATAAATTGGTAAAATTTATTATAACTCTTTTAACTCCTAAAATTTATTCAAAGTAATTGAATCAAATATATTTTTAAATGTGTATTATTTTTTGGATTATTTAAAATGGTAAAACCTATTATAATAATTCATGGTAGTAAAGTGATTTTTATTTGTTATGTTTTAATGTATGTTAACTAGTAAAGTGATTTTTTTTAATTATGTTTTAATGTATGTTAACTAGTAAAGTGATTCTTAGTTGTTATGTTTTAATGTATGTTAATTAGTTATTTTTATGTAAAGAAAATTACACTCATTCAAATGGCTTCATGCTCACATATATGTGAGCATGCTCACATATATGTGTGGTTCATAAAGACGTAATCAGTTTTCTTATATTTAAGTAAGATAAATTTTTATTCACTCAAAAGTAGTTATAGGTCTTATTCTAAGACTTAAATTATACATTATAGTAGTATTTAGCCTCAGTCATACATAAAACTAGGTACCATCCTCAATTACATATTATTAATAAAAAGTGATTAAAATTTGAAAACAAAATTGTTTTTATCTATTATTTTCATTTCTAAATATTCAAAAATATTTTTTTAATTAATAATTTATTAACATCCATTCTATATATATAGTTAGTAACAAAATTTGAAAGTCAAATTGCTCTATATATACTTGACAAATATCTTTGCCATCAAACTGTCATTAGCTGGCTTCATTCAGAGTCGATTTCCACTAGATCGACCTCATATATTTGGAGGAACCTCACAAAATCTAAGCATCATCTTACTCGATGGCTTAGATGGATTCCAGGCTCGGGGCACCAAATTGTTCTTGGGCGTGATCACATTCTAGGAATGGATAAAAATTCCTCTCTATCTCCACAACTGATCGCACAACTTCACCATAATAATTGTTGGTATCTCTTTCAAATCTGCACCAACTCCAGATCAGAGTACTTGCCAGATTCCTGGATTAAAAGCTCAACATAGTCCTCTCCCGTGAGTGGAATGCCTTCTGCTCGGCCCTTACTAATTTGGGTATCCACCTTACTAATACTGCAGATCAATTAAGCTAGTCGGGGGGCAGAATAGGTCTTCCTACTGTCCAATTTCTTTATGTTGCTATCTCCAATTCGTGGGGGTCCACAGTTGTCAGAGGTTGGTGCAAGCATATTTGGACTTGCCGCATACCACCGAAGATTAAACACTTCACTTGGTTGATGCTGGCATACAAGCTCAATACCTGGGATACTTTACAAAATAAGGGATGGTCTGGACCAAACTTCTGCTACCTCTGACATTCTAACAATGAAACTGTAGATCACATTTTCATAAAGTGCCCATTCACTAAACAGGTTTGGGAGAAAATCACCCTGGCACTTAATTTACCAGCTATTTGGGATGGGAATGTGCTTGCAGACTGCTTCGACTCTTGGACATAAAGGGATCGCAAACACCTACACCTTCCTCCTCTTATATGCTAGACTATATGGTTGGAAAGAAATAAAACCATATTTGAAAATGTGTTCCCATTCATAAATGTTGCAGCTTATAAAGCCCTTTAAATCTTCAACTCTTGGAAGGTTGTACACTGTAGAAAGCCAAGACCAACTCTCATTAAGATGGGTCCTGATTTAGATGACACTCCTACATCTTGCTTCGATGGAGCAGCAGTCACAAATGGAGTACAAAGTGGAGCAGATGGGATTATCATAATCACGCCAAATACCCTATATAAATGGACTTCAACTGTGGCCCGGGCACCAATACTAGGGCTGAGCTTTTGGGTGCCTGGGCCACACTATTCTTGGCTACTAAGCTCCACATTGATGTCCTCCAGGTGCTAAGGGACTCCAAAATTGTTATTGATTGACTGAGTAACAAGTGTGACCTCCAAGCTATCTCCATCACAGCTTGGAAGGACAGAATTCAACATCTTCAACACACTTTCAAAAAACTCAGCTACAAACATATCTATCGTGAGTTCAACAGTTCTGTTGATCAACTCTCAAAGGTAGCGCTACAAAAAAAAGAAGGTATCATATCATATATCCTCAGTATCAATGGCCATGAGGGTCCCCTCCTCACTATACCTCTCTACTAAAGATCAGCTTCTCTCAAGACTTTCTCGATATGAAAGTTTTGGAGTTTTCCTCTTAATATTGTCCTCTGATCTCTCCCATTCACTTTAGTTTTGTAAGCTATGACAACACTCTATTTAGTTTTTTTTTCATGCTGCTACACATTCTGTCTCCATCAATCAAAACTTTTGTCCTATTACCTGTCATTAAACTGCTAAGGGAGAAAGTTTTTATTGCCTGTTCTATTTCAACAGATTCTTCTCAGCATTTTGTTTGTAACTCTGGTAAGAAAACAAATTATATTATATATATAATTGCGAAATTTTCCAGTTGGAAGAAAAAAAGTTTGACCTTGATAGGACAACATATATCTTCAGACATATGTTCTTACCTTATTACAATATATATTATTATATTTTGTTAATAACAAAATTTGAGAGTCAAATTGTTCTTTATATGTAAGTTGACCTATAGGACAATATATATCTTAAGATATATGTTCTTGTCTTATTAGTCCATGCCATGGGACTATAGCAATGAGTTTGCTTTTGATGTGACATTGATGTGAGATTAATTTGTCATTTACCATAAATTTGTGTATGCAATGTAATGTTTAACATAGGAAAACAAATATATATTTTTGGATATAATAAAATATTTGTGTTTCTCATTTCTAATTGGTTGATAGAATTGAAGTGTTATTGCTCCCTTCACGTCTTTCAATATGTAGAATTAAACAACATGTATTTCCCAACTAACTGGGTAGGGACTGCGTTGCTATGCAACCCTTGTTAATGATAAAATTTGATTCAAACTTTTTAAAAGTAAATAATATATTGACATCCATTCAATGTTACATTAAATATAATATATATTATTATATTAATAACAAAATTTGAGAGTCAAATTTTCTTTTATGTAAGTTGACTTATAAAACAATATATATCTTAAGACATGTTCTTGTTAGGCTTGACTTTCTATTAGTTCATGGTTGACCATAAAATATACACCCATTTATCCAAAGTTTTAAAAAATAATTATTTATTTTTAATTTTAAATCTCATTTATGTGATATCTTATTGGCCAAAAACTTTGAAGTCGTATTGCTGCCTTCACTTCTCCAATGTAATTGTAATAAATATTTCTTGTTTTTTTATATATTTTTTCAAAAGTTGGGGGCCCATCTTGTTAAAACCGTATAACGGGTTTAAAGGTTTAAAGGCTCTTCAGGTTGGTGCACCTCATGTTTGTTGATGACATTCTCCTAATGTCTAAAGCTGACCTTTCGGAGTGGCTAGCGATCTTGGAGGTTCTTCAGCTATTCTGCACCGTTTCGGGCCTGTCCATTAATCCCTTAAAATCTTCTATTCATTATTGGGGTCTTACAGAGGCTGAGCTTGTTCTTTTCAAAATTACCATCCCCTACTCCTTTTCCGATCTAAAAGATGGTTTTAGATACCTGGGCTACCGGCTGAAACCGGGAGTAGCCTCCTCTGTTGATTGGTGTTGGTTAGTGGCTCTTTTCGAAAGGAAAATCGGCCTCTGGTGCAATAAGTGGTTGTCTCTGGGAGGACGTTTCATCCTTGTCAAATCGGTGCTTAAAGGCCTCGTTGTCTATTGGATGACACTTGAGCGAATCCCAAACAAAATTATCATCCTGTTGCGTAGACTTTCTTACAATTTCCTGTGGAACGATCTTGCTGGAAAACATTGTTTCCACCTGTGCAGTTGGCAGTGACTGGCTAGACCCCGAAAGTTTGGGGGCTGGGGGCTCAAAAATCTTTCTATCTTTAACTCGACACTCCTGGCTTGTTCTTTCTGGCGAGCCATCACCCATGACAGCATTTGGAACAGACTCATCATCGACAAATACCTTGGATCCCTTCCTCTCCTTCATTAGCTTCGGAAGCCTTCTTTCGATCTGAGAAGGGCTTCACCTTTCTGGAAAGGTTTGCTCTCCACCTCGCCGGTGATCTTACACTGGCTTCATTGGAAGCCCGGTGAGGGGACAGAAATATCTCTTGGGAGAGATAAAATACTTGGATTGGAAAACCGTTCTCTCCTCTCTTCTCAACTCATAACTCAGCTCACTGCTCAAAAATTCTTTTACCTTGCTCAATTAAAAGTGGCCGCTTGCGCCCCATTCCTGCCCGACCGCTGGCTTCATAGCAGTTCTCTCCAGCTACAGGACCCACTGGCCAAGGAATGGGATGCCTTCACCTTGGCATTAAACTCAGCAAGTATCTCTCTCTGCAATGAGCGGGACTCTCTCCTGTGGGTCGGGGGTGACGCCTCGGGTATCCTCATAGTCAAGAATGTCTACGAGGCCATCCTTCATTCTCAGAATTTTGTTGCTAAGTCGTCGGGGCTTCTGAAGATCTGGAAGTGGTCTTTACCACTCAAGATCCAACTATTCTTTTGGTTGTGTGTAAAGGATCGGGTGCTCACCTGGGAGGCGCTCTATCGACGTGGCTGGCAGGGGCCCGGTTTTTGCCTCCTTTGCAAACATAACACCGAAGACCTTGATCACTTTATGATACACTGCTCTTTCACTATTAACTGTTGGAACTTGTTATCTCGGCATCTCTCTCTACAGGTGGTCTGGAGCGGCGAAACATTCACCGATTTCTTAGATTCTTGGCTCGCTGTCAGATCGGCCCCGCACCCTTTGGTGGCTCACGTTTGTTGGCAGATCTGGCTTGAGCGCAACCAGATGCTTTTCGAAGGTCGTCCTCCCTCCTGCATTGCGGTCCTCCACAGAATTTTGTCCTCTTTTCAATGGCAGTCATCTACTATCAAAGACTTTCATATTAAATCTGTTGATTTCTCGCTTGACCCCGGGTCCACTTTAATTTGTTTTGATGGCGCAGCACTGGCCAATGGACATTGTTGCGGGGCCGGAGGCACTCTCAAGACTTATCCGTCTAGGGTCACCAAGTGGTTTCTGAACTATGGTGACATATCCAACACAAAAGCAGAGCTTATGGGTTTGTGGGCATCTCTCTTCCTTGCTTCCAGCTGGTTTTTAAACCACTTACTGGTTCTCGGTGACTCGAGAATAATTATTGAATGGATTAACCACAAGAGTAATCTACAATCCGTTCACATCGAAGGATGGAAGCAACAAACTAGGGTGCTGGCCAACTTCTTCACCGACGCTAATTTCCATCATATTCCTAGATGTCACAATTCTGAGGCGGATGCACTATCCAAGCGGGCTCTAGGACATGTGGCTGGGAGACTATCGGTTTACCATTGTGATAATGGTATAGATAGCCCCATCACCACAATTAATATTTTCGAGTCATAATGCCCTTTTCTAGCTGTACAAGTAAAGCATTGATAATTACAGTCCAAGTTTCCTCTCATACTTCTCCTCTCGTCAAAGCTGGTATCGACAAGACTTCATCTTCCAGTTTCCATTTGGGACTATTTTGTATTGGATAGCGATGGGCCAGCACTGCTCTCGTATTTTTCTGTTGTGTGACTCTTGTTATTGTAAAAGAATTTATTACTTATATAAATTTGAGAAAAATTTTCTTCTTGGAAAATAAATAAATAACCCTTTCTTTTTTTGCATGGACATGCATTTTTTTTGGTTGTTCTCATTTAATGGGTACCTTTTTCCTCGACACATTTAAATAAAATAAAATAATATTTTGTAGGTAAGATTCAAATGGATGAGAATTGTACTTTTTCTTTCACAATTATTTGAGTGTTAAAGTTAAAATAAAATAATATAATATTTTGTACAATTCAAATTTGATGGCATTTATATTTATTTTTTCACAATTTTTTAAGGGTTAAACTTAAATATAAGTTTTATTTTTATATTACAAATTTTGAGTGTTAACCTTAAATATAAGTTTAGTTTTTTACAATGTATAATCTAAATGTTTTATGAAATTGGGTTTTTTTAAGATCATTCAAAATAATGTGAAGGGATATTGGTTATTATACCTGCCCCTTTCGATGATATATAGTATTGGATATGCTATTGATCATCTATTAGCAGGGGTTTTACCAAAATAGTTTTGAGCATTTTTAAAGGTGTAACGTTACAATTTGATTTTTTTAATTATTTTAAAACATTTTTATAAATTGTGATTAGTTGTCCAAATGCATCTCTTATTGCCGCGACTACGTAATGATCTTCAATGGCTGCAGAAGGATCTTCAACCTCCTTTAATGAGATGAGGCTCAGCGTCCTTTAATGAGATGACGCTTGCCTACCATATTCAACAAATGAATTTGTTATTCATCTCAACACATGCGGTGGATTCAATACAACTATTGTTTTATTTATTATACCTGCATAGCGGCAGGTATACGCTGCCATACAACCTTGTTAATGATAAAATTTGATTCAATTTGTTTTCATCATGCTTTTTAAAAGTAAATAATATATTGACATATATTCAATATTACATTAAATATAATATATATTATTATATTAATAACAAAATTATATTTTGTTAATAACAAAATTTATATTATTATATTAATAACAAATTTATATTTTGTTAATAACCAAATTTGAGAGTCAAATTGTTGTTTATATGTAAGTTGACCTTGATAGGACAATATATATCTTAAGAAACATGTTCTTGTCTTATTAATGATAAAATTTGTTTCTATCATGCTTTTTAGAAGTAAAAACTGTAATAATATATTTACATCAGTGTTGCATTAAATATAATATATATTATTATATTAATAACAAAATTTGAGAGTCAAATTGATTCTGTTCTTGTCCAATGTTGTTAGTAATAAAATTTGAGAATTATCATTTTTTTTTGGTAAAAAATGTAATAATATATTGACATCATGTTACATTAAATACAATATACATTATTATATTAACAACATTGGACAAGAACAGAATCAATTTGACTCTCAAATTTTGTTATTAATATAATAATATATATTATATTATTATATTAATAACAAAATTTGAGAGTCAAATTGTGATTATGTTCTTGTCAAATGTTGTTAGTAATAAAATTTGAGAATTATCATTTTTTTTTGGTAAAAAATGTAATAATATATTGACATCATGTTACATTAAATACAATATACATTATTATATTAATAACAAAATTTGAAAGTCAAATTGCGACAATATATCTTGAGAGATATGTTCTTGTACTATGTTGCTAGTGATAAAATTTGAGAGTTAATTACAATATATATTATTATATTAATAACAAAATTTGAAAGTCAAATTGCGACAATATATCTTGAGAGGTATGTTCTTGTACTATGTTGTTAGTGATAAAATTTGAGAGTTAATTTGTTTTCTAGTGCTTTTTCGAGTTAAAAATAGTTAAAAATTATAAATATTAATATATTATTTATATTTTAATGCCTATGTTGTTAGCAATAAAATTTGAGAGTTAACTGGTTTTCTAGTGATTTTTCAAGATAAAAATTATAAACATGTTAAAATAAGTTTTAATACATCAATTTATATGTCAATGTGACATCTTGTTATAATGTGGTTGTCAATTAAATTGTTATTATTATCCAATTTTTCTTTCTATATATATATATAAACAATATTCCATTTATTAAGAGGTAGCTTTGAAATATTTATAAATGTATAAACAAGATTCCATTTATTAAGAGGTAGCTATGAAATTTTCTTGGGTTCATCTAGGGGATTTCTGGGTTCAAGCTGAGATTGCAGAAGAAAGCATCGACAAAAGCAGAAAAGAAAAGACAAGCAAAGACAATACTTCAAGCTTCATTCTCCGTCGGAGGAAGCCTCTATGAGAAAATGGTATCAGAGCCAGCGGACTCATTTTCAACCCGGGCATGATAATAGACTTATCTCTCTGTTATATGTTTCAATAGTTATTCGATAAATATTTGCGAGAACCGTGTCAAAAGTCTCGGGCCTTTGAAAGACAAGGTTTCCACTTTTGTGACTCTCTTAGTTCTAGCTAGTCATTGCCTGAGCAGTCGGCCAGGAGCCTATTCGAAATTCTCTCAGAGAACTAGAATTAAACGCCCTGCTTTTCTGTGCATTGATAGTTATTACTCTTATTTCCTATGGATTTCTCTATGTCCTTTAAAGAAGTTAGAGATGTTGAATGTAGTACTTCTAGAAACAGTCTCAGCTTTATGTTTTTTAGCAACCATACAGAATGCTTAAACAAAGCCGATATTGAAGTTGTTGAGTCACAACCCCAAGCTGCATGGAAACTACCAACCATCTCTCCCAACCAAGTGTACAATGATCTAAGTATGTTTCATCTCCATGCCATCTCACGTGTTTTTGTTAAAGAATCCATCAGTCATATCCAGCAAAACAATGATGTAACTCAAACTATTTCTTTACTCAATATTAAAGAAATCCAAGCCGAAGCTAAGAGACACAAAACAAACTATATCCATTTCGGATGTATCTGTGTCGACTTAAATGCATTAGTACATAAAGGAATAGATGCCTATGCCCTTTGTACTGTCAGAGATATGACCCACAACAAATTTACTGATTCCCTGATTTGTGGAATTGTGGATCCCTTATCCAATGGTCCTGTGTATTTTGATTGCTTTCCAAACTTCTCAGTTTAGACTTTTGATGAAAACCTTGAAGATATTCTCAAACTCCAAATTCGGACTATTGGCTTTGATATGTGCAACACTCGTACCAATATCTCTATCCATTTGCATGGTTGCTTCCGACACACTAATACTTTATACCCCGCTATGATGCATACTCCTAGCCAACATTCTTAGTCCAATACACTTATTCTTACTAACCCTCTCAACCAAAAAATGGAACACCAACTCATCAAATGGGAAAATCTTTCTTTCCCCTCTCATTGGGTTATTAATATTCCTCGTACCCCACTGCAACATTCCATTACCTCTACACATATACATGAATCTCCTTCCTCTATTGTAATCTCCTTTCCTCCTTATATTCAAAGCATGAGATCTAAATAGGATGCACCCTCTCAATCATCTACATCTTTGTGCTTACATCCCTCCCTCCAACCTCTAGCTTCCTCACTGGGATGAGTACCCTACTCTATCCAATGCCTAGACTGTCACAAATTGGTAACTCTTTCAAGCCTATCTACAACCACATAAGATAACCAAATCCAATTTGAACATCAATTCTGTAATCCAAGAACAAACTTTCCTCCTCCCAACTCTACAACAAAAGATCCTTGTCCACACCCTCAATGCTCTGAAATTCCTTTTCCCCATGACAATCACATGCTAATGATAACCTCTTCCCCTCCCAATCCAAAAATTTCCCCTTGCCAATTTACTAATTCTATTCCAAAAGATTTAAGAGGACCAACAGTACCAGAAATAAACAAATTTCTTACCTTAATGAAAGATTGCAGAAAAAACATGTGAAAGAAGATTGGATAAAGAACATGCTAAATTGGGATCTCTTTACCCATCCTGATGTTGAACAATTCTCAAACACTACCCCTGATAAGGTAGCATTATCAATGGCATAGCAAAATTATATGGACAAGAAAGATATATGGATTTCCTTTTATGAATGGAAAACATAACAAGCATTTCTTGCTACATTTTGCAAGCAACAAATGGAAAAAAATCATCTTTTTGTTCTTCCCAAAAATCCTATCCTCGCCCCCCTGGTTTCCTGCCCGGTACAAACTATATCCATCTTTGATCTAGGCAAGGAAATTAGTAGGCTAAAAACTAAAATAAAAAAGGATGTGATACAGGGACATGTTCAACAAATCTTGTCTATTGAACACCAAAAATTCCATGTTCTTCTAGATATCATGATCAAAGGAAAACAATTTCGGCTTAAAACCTTGCTAGATGTCGGTTCTGATCTCAACCTTTTGAATAAAGAAATCATTCATGTTCAATTATGGCAAAAGACCCACCAAAGTGCCATTGGACTAGGAAACCAACCTACTCGATTGCTCTATGAAATACCTAAAGCAACTATATGTTTCCAACACCATTGCCTATCCATGAAATTCCTTTTAACATAAATTCCAATTGCTTGCATCCTTGGTACCCCCTTCTTTGTTGTTGTTGAACCACATGGCTCCACCAGATTACCTAATAAATCTCCTGGATATTTCATCAGTATTCCCTCTCCAACCAAAACTTCAAAAATCTCCATCCAACTCCCCTTTGTATCTATACCCAAGATATAATCTCATATCCACATAGTCCAGAATAAGGTACTAAAAATAGAAGAATTAAAGGGAAAAAGGACTGAACTCATAATCAAAGAACAAATTGCCCAAAGCCATATACAACAACAGATTCTTGAGCTCCAGAGAGAATTTGAAGCAAAGGTTTGCTCAAAAAACCCCATTGCCTTTTGGCACCATAAAAGGCATGAAGTAGAACTTCCTTACAAAGAATCATATGAAGGAACATCATGTAAAAGCAAAGCTATCCCTATGAATGCAGAATACCAAAAGCTTTACTCTAATGAAATACAAGGCCTACCCTACAAAGGACTCATCAGAGAATCCATTAGTCCATGGAATTGTTATGGATTATATGTAAATAAACATTATGAGCAAGTAAGAGGAATCCCTAGGCTGGTCATCAACTACAAACCCTTGAATATGGTTTTAGCTGATGATACATATCCTATCCCCAACAAATCTAGTTTGGTGACCAGAATTGTTGGAGCAAAAATCTTCTCTAAGTTTGATCTGAAATCAGGATTTTGGAAAGTAGCCATAAAGGAAGAAGATAAGTTTAAAACCGGTTTTAGTGTTCCAGCAGGACATTATGAATGGAATGTTATGCCTTTTGGGTCAAAGAATGCTCCTTCAAAATTTCAGAGAGTCATGGATGATGCCCTAAAACAATATTTTGACTAGTTAATTGTTTATATTGATGACATCCCGGTATTCTCTTCCTCAGTTGAACAACACTTCAAGCATCTCAGAAGGTTCTTGCAGATGATTCAAAACGCTGGATTAGTGTTCTCAAAAAAGAAACTTGAGTTATTAAAAATAGAGATAAAGTATCTTGGCCATATAATCAACAATGATGAGTTAGTCCTCCAACACCATGTTGTTGAATTTGTTGATAAATTTCCAGATAAAATCTTGGACAAACTCCAACTCCAAATATTATTAGGAAGACTCAATTATATCACCCATTTCTACAAAGATTGTGCACAAGACAGAAAGTTGTTAAATGATCGGTTGAAAAAGGAAGTCAGTCCCTGGACAGAGGCACATACCCAAGCCATCAAGAAAATCAAAGCAAAAACAAAAAACATTGCCGCTCCTACATATATCTGATGATGACCTTTACAAGATTGTTGAAACAGATGCTAGCTATCTTGGATGGGGGGTTGTCCTTAAACAAGCCAGACCTCACAAAGGTAAATAAACTGAAGAAATAGTCTAGTTTGCCTCTGGCCTCTGGTAGGCTAGCGAAAAGAATTATTCTGCATTAGATAAAGAAATAAAGGTTGCTCTGAATATTATCCACAAGTTTGAAAATTTTCTTATCAACAAAAAGTTTCTATTAAGAACCGATGTTGCAGCTATGAAACGGGTCTTGAACAAAGAAGTTAAAAAGGCCAGTGATGCTAAGTTTGCAAGATGGCAGGCTTTATTCAACAATTTTGATTTTGATATAGAACATATTCAAGGCACATCCAATAGCATTCCAGATTTTTTAAGTCGAGAACATTTGCAACCCCATACCATGGTTATTTCTGTCCGATGGAAAAATGAAGCATAAGTTTTAGTAATTGTTCCAGATCTACTCAGCTGGGAACAATACAAAGAAGAATGGAGGCCACATTGGGAATTAAGGAGAACACAAATTATAAATCCAACAAGCCGATCTTGTCCACAAAGAATGGTTTCTAAAATACGTACAAGACCAACTTCAAATGTTCTGCTCCCTATCATCACCAAAGCCACACAAAAGGCATATGAAGCCCAAAATGCTTTAAGCCATATCTTCCATGATATTGATCTTATTTGGGAAATCCACAATGATAGAGGATTACATCAACAATATTTTTGTCTACATAGACCAAGGTTATTGCTTCATTGGCCTGAAAAAAATCCCAATATCTGCTTCCCGGACAATGATTATAATTATTCCCATTACAAAGATTTATGGTGGGATTTCCTACAGAAGGAAAATGACTTAAAACTAGTTAAGTTTGGAAATGTAAACACTGCTACTGCTAGGAGACCTCCAACTTGGCTAGCAGAATGGTGGGAATCATTTGGCGTAAACAAGAGCGCAGTTGATCCAGATTTGATCTCTTCCATGAGTACTCTCCCACTTCACAGGGTACAAAATCTCTATCAGTATGGACCAAATGATGGAGAAATATTGTGCAGCTTCATCCTAAATCACTTTCAATGGGTTAATAAAACCAAAGCTACTATTCAAATGATCAACGAACAACCTATCATAGTATGCAAACGCTATACTAAGATGTGGAATACATTAACATATGAAGATAAGTTTCATACACATATCGAAAATGACTAATCAAGTCCATTCTCTATCATGTCTTATTGACCGATAGTGTTGTCAATCGATTTCCATGGGTTCACGATACGAACTCCAGTTTGTACAAACTCTTGTCTACCACTTGTTGAAAAGAATCTTGGAAACTCAGAGCACTTCTCTAAATTTTGGCATGGTTTGACCCGTATTTCCAAGGTACTTCCAAATACGTGAAAAGTTGATTAAAATCTTGGTCGAATGTCTCTTGCATGTTCTCTCCGCCAAGTATGCAATATATCTCAAAAGTAGATTTGATTCCACTAGGATAGTTTGAAGTCTTTTCAACAAAATGATTGCTTTCTCCAGAAATATTGTATATAAGGAGAAGGGAGGTTCATTAGTAGGGGTCTCAGTTGGTCAGTCTGAGTCTTCTAAGCTCCCTCTCTTTGAGCTTTGAGTCTTTCTCTTAGGTAGCTTTGATAAGTCTGTGTGATTCTGTCTCAGCCAACACGAACCTAAAGTGGCAGAAGCATTAAGTCTTAGTCTATCAGTCTGTATGTAATGTTTTGAGAGAGAGCAGTCTGTGCTCGAAATCAAGTCTGTAAACCCATGCCATTTTGACTCATATAATACAAATCAGCTTTTGCATGTTTTATCTCTGAAAATTGTCTATCCTCTTGTTTATGTGTATGCTTTTTATTTGCCTACTGAAGTAATGGATGGAAGTTCACTGGAGATTGGTGCCCGAAAGTTCACTGAGAATATTG
>ML800651.1:0-18744 GCA_009831015.1 Picea engelmannii
TTTGTTAAATATGAGTGGTGTCCATGTAGCTAAGGAAGGAGGACCTAGATCAAGTGATGGCCCAGGTGTTGTAGCAAGGTTAGGTATGGTTTACTTGTTGTACACATCTTAATTTATGAAATGTATATGTAGGAGTAGGGAAGGTAGTATATGGTTGACTATATGTAGATCTACGAGGGAAACCAAGGATCGAGACTCTTTGGATTGGGATTGCTCACTTGGATCAAGCTTCAAATGAAAATATAACGTATGTTATTTCTTCCTCTTCATTGCATTTTATATCATGGAACATTAGATATAGAAAATAAATTTAGTGATATAGTAGTTGTCTATGGTAAGATATCAACCCACTCATTAGGGAATCCATTAGATAGGAATAGTGAAAAATCCCTACAATAGAATCAATGACTCCACTAGGTAAATTATTAGAATTTCTCCTATATTTAGGTCTAAGTGTCGGTGATAGCTAGTCTCTTAGTAAACATTGTGATAGGAAAATATTTCTTGTTTTAGGGCCTATTTTTTCTCATTACGCAAGAAATGTGTGCAACCCATAATGATGATAGTCACATGCATTTATTTATGCATATAGGTTGTCTTTCTACAACCTACACACATTCAACTATGTGTGCAAGTTCTATTTATGGGCCCCATGTGTAGGCATGTAGTAGGCATGTAGGAGTTTAAAACTTTCACCCTTTCCTAATTCCATATCCATTTTTAGGGTCCTCCTTGAGATTTGGGGGGGTACTACCTTATGTTTTGAAACCTTACTTAACTAGTTGAGTTTTCATAATTGCATTTGGTTTTGCAAGTTTTAAAAATTCAAACGTATTGTTCCATGTTTAGGGTATTTGGTTGAATGCTTTTTTGAAATGCTTTATTTCAAATTGCATGTTGTTCATAGATTGCATTGTCAATAGTTTTGAAATAGATTTGCATTACATTAAAACATCAAGTTTGATCTCTTCATATTTTTGGTATTCAAAGTAGATTCAAGAATTGTGTCATTTCAATTGGAAGAAAAGAATAAATATGAGGTTGCATTTGACAATTTATTTATTTTATTCAACATTCTTGAGTCTCAAAACATCATCAAGTTTCAATCTGCTACCCTTGAGTAATCAATAAAATTTAAAAGCAATGCTAATTTAAAATCAACTAGACTTGTTTTTCATTGTTACAAACACTGAAAATAGTCTAGGTCATAGGACCATGGTGTAGGGTGGGAGAGTAAATTCTCCAAGACCACCAAAATGAAACTAGGAACTGAATAAAGAATTGCAAATTCTAGTAGTAACAATACGTATTTGCTAGGAAATATCCTCTGATATGGTATTAAAGCACTAGGTCAAGTCGATATAAGTGTTGAGGTATCCCGTCACACTTGAATCAATGGGTGGAAGTGGTGCGTATGTGTTACATTCTGTTCATTATTATACCCATGTGTTGTACATTTCATCGATCATGCAAGGGGGTTCACATTGAAGGCCTAATCCCTAAAAAATAATAGGGTTGTTTTTCGTACACATAATGAAGAAAACTACAACAAAGCATTAGGAAAAATAATGCATGTAGGGATAATCATAACATATGCAAATCAAACCAAATATAAAGGTGGGATCCCCCATGGGAATGATCAGAGGTAGATGAGAAAGATGAATGATGTTCATAATGCAATCTCAAATTGAAAGGGCTCTTAGTCCTACCATAAAATAAAAGGATATGTGCCAAACATAAAAACTTTTATACACTAGGGGAACCCATCATAGGAAATCTCTTATGTCAGAGTAGTGAAAAATACAGATAAAAAGGGATTATACACCAGCATCCAATGGGTTCGAACCTATGGAAAATTTGAGTGGAAAAATGATCCGGGTGGATATTGGCGGCCACCCACTTATTCCAACTGTCTCCTTTTGACAATTTTAGTTCACCGCGTTCTTCTGTAATTCTTTGTAATTGTGGGTTCTACACTTTTGGGGATGTCTAAAGCCCTACACAGCTTTGAGGTGGAGATTGGTGGGCACCCACCTAATCTAAGTGGATTAGTTTGGAAGTTTTCATGTCAATACATATTTCTGTACTTCAAGGGCCATTTTTGGGCCATAAACAATGTTTTTTTGGCTTGCCACAGTGAAATTGTAGAAGAATATAGAGTTTGACGACATAATGTGTAGTTCTTGAAAAGACCTTTCCAACGGGATATCATGCAAAATGGAAGTCATATGAAAAAGTTACGACCCAGGGAAGTTGAGGTACCAACTTACCCATTTGGGCCCACATAATTTTTTTTGTTTCATCTCCTAGGGTTAGGTTTTTGGATGTATAGGGTTTTGACATTCATGAGTAATGTTAAAAAGGACTCTGGAGCCTCATTTTAATCATTCTACTCAGACAGATGCACGTAGAAACCACCATTCAAGAAAGTTGTTTTCAGTTATGCAGTTTTATAGTTTCAGCCTATTTTATTTATTCAATAGAAGTTATGGTTCAGTGGATATCTGTTGTTATTCTTCGTATCTCTGTGTTTTTTTATTAAGTTTGTTATTCATTTTGTTCCGCTCATAAATATGGATCAGTGGTATCAAAATGGTCTACTCTTCATTTATTTTTCTTTGTGCATGTCCCCGACAAGATTTGGGTACAAGACGTTGGGACTCGAACCAGTCGAGCCTTTGCAATATAGGTTGCACCAAGCCCAAGAACAACCAATGGGGAAAAAAATAAAGATGATGGAGCAAGAGATCCTTTTAAAATGTTGCTCGAGGAATCCCTTGCACAACAAATGAATGAAATGAAGGACAACTTTGCACAGATCCTTCGACGGTTTCCCACAGAAGACACATCTTCATCAAGCATCCATGCAACCCCCTTCAAGGTACATGTAAAATTTGAAATTCCATTATTTAAAGGACTGATAGATGTAGATGTTGTAGATAAATGGTTGAATCTACTTGAAGGGTATTTTTCGTTCCACAATTTTTCCGATAGGGAAAATATTACTTTTGCACTCCTCAAGGCCATCCCCTATGTTAAGGAATGGTGGGATACTTACTATGAGCAAAGGGCCATAGAGGAATCTACAATATTTGCAGTTTCCCCCACATGGGATTCCTTCATGGATTCCATTAAAGAACAATACTACCATGTTGGAAGATACAAGGACCAGTACACAAGATGGACCACCCTGCATCAGGAAAGGGACCAGACGGTACCAGATTTCACCAATATTTTGTATACCCTACACACCAAATTGGGTATCAAAGACTTTGAATGAAATCTAGTGGTCAAATATCGCGACTGTCTGCATACATACATTAAAAAATAAATTGAGTTTCTGGACATCGCATCATTGGGTACAACTTATAGATATGTTGTCAAGATTGAGCAAAAATTTAAGCAAAAGAGGTGAGACTTTGCATCTACTAACTCCTCACAACCGAAGCAGGGAAAAGGTGGCCCCAACCCATAAAAAAAGGGACAAAGCAAAGATGACCACTCTTAGGACAACTAGTCTGAGCCATAACACAATAAGGGTAATGAGAAGTCAAAGAAGGACACAGGAAAATGGTGTGAATACCATAAAATCCCTTGGTACAACACTAAAGAATGACGCTCCAAGAAGTCATTGGTGCCCGAGATGAAAGATTCTGAGTCAGAGGCATATTCTGAGTCCAAATAAAATCCATAAGGAAGGAAGCAGATTCTTGATGTTGATCCCAGTTCCATTGCCACTACCACCCAAGTCCAACCAAGTGAACCAAAAGAACCAGAGGAAGGGGAACGCCTTTTTCACTCACAGATGTGGTGGAATGATGTTGTTCGAGATGCGTTTTTTCTTGTGCAAGAGGGAAATCTAGCACGTGCTAGCTTTTCCCACAGTGGAATGACATTGTTCGAGATGCACTTGTGTTTGTCAAAGAGGGAAAGCTAGTTTGTGCTATCTTTTCCCCATAGTGGAAGGTTGTTGTTCGAGATGTTCTTGTGTTTGTGGAAGAGGGAAAGATAACATGCACTAGCTTTCCCCCATGGTGGGAGGATTTTGTTTAAGATGCGCTTGTGCTTGTGGAAGAGGGGAATCTAGCACATGATAGCTTTCCCCCACGATGTAAGGATGTTGTTCAAGATGTGCTTGTGCTTGTGAAAAAGGGAAATCTAACACGTGCTAGATTTTCCCCATGATGATGGAATGATGTTGTTTGATATGTGCTTGTGCTTGTGCAAGAGGGATGAAAGAATGTTTTTAGAGATGCACTTGTGCTTGTCCAAAAGGGAAAACTAGCATGCGCTAGCTTTCCCCCACGGTGGAAGGATGTTCTTCAAGATGCGCTTATGCTTGTACGAGAGGGAAAACTAGTGCACTCTAGCTTCCCCCACAGTGGAAGGATGTTGTTCGAGATGCGCTTGTGCTTGTGCAAGAGGGAAAGATAGCGTGTGCTAGCTTTTCCCCATGGTGGAAGGATGTTGTTCGAGATGCGCATGTGCTTGTGTGAGAGGGAGAGATAGTGCACGCTATCTTTCCCCAACGATGGAAGGTTGTTATTTGAGATGCACATGTGCTTGTGCAAGAGGGAAAGCTAGCATGCGCTAGCTTTCCCCACGGTCAAGTGATGTTGTTCGAGTTGCGCCTATGCTTGTGCAAGAGGGAAAGCGAGTGGGTGCTAGCTTTCCCCCATGGTGGAATGTTTTTGTTCAATATGCACATGTTCTTGTGCAAGAGGGAAATCTAGCATGCGCTATCTTTCCCTCGCATTGGAAGGATGTTTTTTGAGATGCACATGTTCTTGTGCAAGAGGGAAAGCTAACGAGCACTAGCTTTCCCCAGCGGTGGAAGGATGTTGTCCGAGATGTGCATGTGCTTGTGCAAAGCTAGCAAGCACTAGCTTTCCCCAACAATGGAAGGATGTTGTTCGAGATGCACCCTTTCTTGTGAAAGAGGGAATGATAACATGCGCTAGCTTTCCCCCACGGTGGAAGGATGTTGTTGGAGATGTGCTTGTGCTTGTGCAAGAGGGAAAGCTAGCATGCGCTAGATTTCCCCCAAGGTGGAAGGATGTCATTGGAGATGTGCAAGAAAGAAATCTAGCGCGTTCTAGCTTTTCTCCACGGTGGAAGGATGTTGTTTGAGATGCACTTGTGCTTTTGAAAGAGAGAAATCTAACGTGCACTAGATTTTCCCCATGACGAAAGGATGTTTGAGATGCATTTGTTCTTGTACAAGAGGGAAAGACATCGCACACTAGATTTCCCCCATGACGAAAGGAAGTTCAAGATGTGTCTGTGCTTATGAAAGGGGGAAAACTAGTGCACGCTATCTTTCCCCCATGGCAGAAGGATGTTCGAGATGCACCTATGCTTTTGTAAGAGGGAAAGATAGTGCACACTAGCTTTCCCCCACAATGGAAGGATGTTGTTCGAGATGTGATGCTTGTGCAAGATGGAAATTTAGTGCATGCTAGCTTTCCATCACGATGGAAGGATGTTGTTTGAGATGCACCTGTGCTTGTGCAAGAGGGAAAGATAGTGCACGCTAAATTTTCTCCACAATGGAAGGAAGTTGTTTGAGATGCACTTCTGCTTGTGCAAGAGAGAAATCTAGCGCTCGCTAGATTTCCCCCATGGTGGAAGGATGTTGTTCGAGATGCGCTTATGCTTCTACAAGAGGGAAAGCTAGTGCCTGCTAGCTTTCCACCATGGCGAAAGGATGTTGTTTGAGATGTGCATGTTCTTCTGTAAGAGGGAAAGTTAGAGTGCGCTAGCTTTCCCCCACGGTGAAAGGATGTTGTTCAAGATGTGCCTGTGCTTCTACAAGAGGGAAATCTAGCACCTGCTAGATTTCCCCCACAACAGAAGCATGTTGTTCGATATGCACTTGTGCTTATACAAGAGGGAAAGCTAGCACATGCTAGATTTCCCCCACGATGGAAGGATGTTTTTCGAGATGCACCTATGCTTTTGGAAGAGGGAAATCTAACACATGCTAGCTATGCTTTTGGAAGAGGGAAAGCTAGTGCACGCTAGCTTTCCCCCACCACGGAAGGATGTTGTTCGAGATGCGTTTGTTCTTCTTCAAGAGGGAAAGACATCATGTGCTAGCTTTCCCCCATCGTGGAAGGATGTTGTTCGAGATGCGCCTGTGCTTCTGCAAGAGGGAAATCTAAAGCGCGCTAACCTTCCCCGACGAGGGAAGAATTTTGTTGGAGATGCACATGTGCTTGTGTAAGAGGGAAAGCTAGCATGCACTAGATTTCCCCCATGGAGTAAGGATGTTGTTCAAGATGTGTTTGTGCTTGTGCAAGAGGGAAAGGTAGAGCATGCTGGCATTTCCCCACGCTGGAAGGATATTGTTTGAGATGCACATGTGCTTGTGTAAGAGGGGAAACTGGCGTGCATTGGATTTCCCCCACGATGTAATGATGTTTTTCGAGATGAACTTGTGCTTGTGCAAGAGGAAAAGCTAGCACATGTTATCTTTCCTACATGGTGGAATGATGCTTGAGATTTATTGTTCTTGTGCAAGAGCTAAAGCTAGCATGTGCTAGCTTTACCCAACAATGGAATGATGTTGTTCGAGATGAGCTTATGCTTGTGCAAGAGGGAAAGATAGAATGCACTAGCTTTCCCCCAGGGTGGAAAGATGCTCAAGATGCGCATGTGCTCTTGCAAGAGGGAAAGCTAGCATGCACTAGGTTTCCACCATGGTGGAATGATGTTGTTCGAGATGTGTTTGTGCTTGTACAAGAGGGAAAGCTAGCACGAGCTAACTTTTCCCCACAGTGGAATGTTTCTCGAGATGCACTTGTGCTTGTGCAAGAGGGAAATTTAACACACACTAGCTTTCCCCCATGGTGGAATGATGTTCAAGATGCGTTGTTCTTGTGCATGATGGAAAGATAGAAAACTAACTTTCCCCCATGGTGGAATGAGGTTGTGTGAGATGTGCTTATGCTTTTGTATGAGGGAAAACTAGCATGTGATAGCTTGCTAGATTTCCCCCATTGTGGAATGATGTTGTTCGAGATGAACTTGTGCTTGTGGAAGAGGGAAAGATAGCATGCACTATATTTCCCCCACAATGGAATGATGTCGTTTGAGATGTTATTGTTCTTGAGCAAAAGGGAAATATAGCACACACTAGATTTCCCCCACGGTGGAACAATGTTCAATATGCGTTTGTGTGTGCAAGAGGGAAAAATAGCATGCATCAGCTTTCCCCCACAGTGGAACGATGTTGAAGATGCGTTTTTGCTTGTGCAAGAGGGAAAACTAGCATGCACTATCTTTCCCCCATGGTGGAATGATGTTTGAGATGTGCTTGTTCTTGTGCAAGTGGGAAATTTAGCATGCACTGACTTTCCCCCATGATGGATTGATGTTGTTCGAGATGTACTTGTGCTTGTGCGAGAGTGAAATTTAGCGTGCGCTAGATTTCCCCCATTATGGAATGATGTTGTTCGAGATGCACTTGTGCTTGTGAAAGAGTAAAAGCTAACATGCACTAGCCTTTTCTCATGGTGGGATGATGTTGTTCGAGATGTGCTTGTGCTTGTGCAAGAGGGAAAACTAGCACACACTAGATTTCCCCCACAGTGGAATGATGTTGTTCGAGATGTGCTTGTGATTATGCAAGAGGGAAAGCTTGCACGCATTAGATTTTCTCCACGATGGAATGATGTTTTTCGAGATGCACTTATGCTTGTGTGAGAGGAAAAACTAGTGTGTTATCTTTTCCCCACAATGGAATGATGCTTGAGATGCATTTGAGATTGTGCAAGAGGAAAAATTAGCACGCACTAGCTCTTCCCCACAATGGAATGATGTTGTTCGAGATGTGCTTGTGCTTGTGCAAAAGGAAATGCTAGCATGTGCTAGCTTTCTCCCATGATGAAATGATGTTGTTCAAGATGTGCTTATGGTTGTGCAAGAAAGAAAGAGAAAACACACTAACTTTCCTCCATAGTGGACACATGTTGCTCAAGATGCCCTTGTGCTTGTGCAAGAGGGAAAGCTAGCACAGGATAACTTTTCTCCATAGTGGCATGATGTTCAAGCTGTGCTTGTGCTTGTGCAAGAGAGAAATCTAACACGCAATAGATTTCTTCCATGGTGGAACACTGTTTTTTGAGATGTGCTTTCATTTGTGCTAGAGGGTAAGATAACACACACTAGTTTTCTTCTATGATGGAATGATGTTTTTTGATATGCGCTTGTGCTTGTGCAAAAGGGAAAGTTAGTGCATGCTATCTTTCCTTCATGGTGGAATGATGTTTTTCAAGATGTGCTTGTGCTTGTGCAAAATGGAAATTTAGCATGCACTAGATTTCCTCTACAATGGAATGATGTTGTTCGAGATGTGCATGTGCTTATGCAAGAGGGAAAGCTAGTGCATGCTATCTTTCCTCTGTGGTGGAATGTTTTTGTTCGATATGTGCTTGTGGTTATGCTAGCACACACTAGCTTTCCTCCATGGTGGAATGATTTTATTTGATATTCATTTGGTCTTATGCAAGAGGTAAAGCTAGCATGTGCTAGCTTTCCTCCACAGTGGAATGATGTTGCTCTAAATGCACTTTTGCTTGTGCTAGAAGAAAATCTAGCATGCATAAGTATTCCTTCATTGTGTAATGTTGTTGTGGGAAGTGCTATTGTTTTTATGCTTAAAGGTAAGCTTTCATTCATGATGAAATGTTTTTGTTGGCAATGTGTTGGAAGGAAAACTAACATGGACTAGATTTCCTCCATGCTGCAATATTTTTTTTGGCAATGCGCTTTTGCTTATGTTATAAGGAAAATCAAAGGAAAGATAGCAGGTGCTAGCTTTCCTTCATGAGGAATGTATTTCTTGGCAATGCACTTGAGCTTGTACTAGAAGGAAATCTAACACATGCTAGATTTCCTTCATTTTGCAATGTTGTTGTTGGCAATGCATTTTTGCTTGTGCCAGAATGAAAGCTAGAATACACTAGCTTTTCTTCATAGTTTAATGTTGTTCTTGGAAATGTGTTTGTGCTTGTGAAATAAGTAAAGCTAGTAGGTGTTAGCATTCATTCATGATTCAATGTTGTTGTTGGAAATGCGCTTGTGCTGGTGTTAGAAGCAAAGCTAGCACACATTAGATTTCCTTCATGGTTCAATGTTGTTGCTGTCAAAATGTTAGAAGGAAAGCTAGTAAGCACTAGCTTTTCTTCATGGTGCAATATTGTTTTCGGCATTGTGCTTGTGATTGTGATTGTTGTCAAAGTGTTAGAAGGAAATCTAGTAGGCACTAGCTTTCCTTCATTGTGATAGTTTTCCTTCACAGTGTAATGTATTTCTTGGCAATGCACTTGTGCTTGTACTAACAGGAAAGCCAGCATGTGCTAAATTTCTTTAGAGTGCAATGTTGTTTTTGGAAATGCACTTGTTCTTGTGCTAGAAGAAAGCTAGCACACACTATCTTTTTTTCACAATGAAATGATGTTATTGGAAATACACTTGTACTTGTGAAAGAAGGAAAAGTAGTAGACACTAACTTTTCTTCACGATGCAATGTTTTTGTTGGCAATGCGCTTGTGTTGTTGTTGAAGTAAACCTAGCATGCATTAGTTTTCCTTTATTTTACAATGGTGTGGGAAATGTTGTTATTCTTCTATTAGAATGAAAGCTTTCGTTCACAGTGCAATGTTGTTGGCAATGATTTAGAAAGAAAGTCATCTTGCGCTAGCTTTCCTTCATGGAGAAATATTGTTATTGGTGAAGTACTTGTGCTTATGCTTATGCTAAAAGGAAAGCTAGCAGGTGCTATATTTCCTTAACGATGAATGTATTTGTTGGCAATGCACTTGTGCTAGAGAAAATTTCCTTCATGGTGCAATGTTGTTGTTGGTAATGTGTTACAAGTAAAGCTAGCATGTGCTAACTTTCCTTCATGGTTAAATATTGTTGTTGGAAATCCACTTGAGCTTACGCTATAAGGAAAGCTAGCAGGTGCTATATTTCCTTCACGATGCAATGTATTTCTTGGCAATGGACTTGTGCTTATACTAGAAGGAAATCTAGCATGTGCTAGATTTGATTCACAATGTAATGTTGTTGTTGGCAATGTGCATGTGCTTGTGCTAGAAGAAAAGTTAGCATGCGCTAGCTTACTTTTACAGTGGAATATTGTTGTTGGAAATGCATTTATGCTTGTGTAAGAAGGAAATCCTATAGATGTTAGATTTCCTTTATGGTGCAATGTTGTTGTTGGCAATGGGCTTGTGCTAGTGCTAGACGAAACAATACCATGTGCTAGCTTTCTTTCATTGTGTAATGTTGTTGTGGGAAATGATGTTGTTCAATTTCAATGTATTTATGTGATAAATACTTTATGCAAATTACATAACACTATTCAATATTTAACTTTTGAATGCTTTGTTTAGATCAACATAACTTCTCAATATATCAAACTTGCACAATGAAATCCAATAATGCACTTAAAACCATTTTCTAGGCTTGATCTATTAAAATTATATTGGAGTAGTTAATTAGTATTATTTTCAATATAAAACATTTAAACACTTCATGAGTAAATACATTAAATTGTACTACTCTATTGCATTCTAATTCATAATAATTTGATTTTGATAGTATGCTTAGACTTTTAAAATATTTTCTCTTGCAAAGTCTAAACTGGCGGGAACATTATATTCAACAAAAACACAATAGTTACTTAGTGCAAATAATCAAAATGGTTAATAATAGTAACACACACAATTAATATGTCCTAAACAATTTTATAGTTAAGAAATTTATTACACAATCTATTATTCATGAGTTAATTCTTGATCTTTAATACATAAATACAAATATTAATGATAATAGAAATAATGTAAGGAATCTAAGTTTTAGAGAAATATTAATATGCTCTTTTCAATATAATATGTTGAAACACTTCACCAATAAACACTAAATACTTGCAATATCTAGTTACATTAATGCCATTAAATAACTTTATAGGTAAGAAATTTTCCATATATTAATCTATTATTGATGAAGTAAACTTCTATCATTACTTAGCTTTTAAAACAAAAATATAAATAATAATAATAATAATATAAATTTCATTGCTATTTTAATTCATAATTTATTTTGATCATTACAAGGGCAAACCTAGACTTGTGAAATATTTTCTCTTGTGGACTCTAAAAAAATTCCCTTAATAATTTTATATGCAAAAAAATTCTTACATAATCTATTATTCATAATGTAATCCTTAATCAACTTAACTTTCAATAAAAAAATATACATAATAATAATATAAATAAATTATGTTGTTATTCTAATTTATAATTGATTTTGATCATTAAAACAATAAACTTAATACACACTCTTGTATAATATTTTCTCTTGTGAGTATAAAATGTTGTTGGTGATATAATAAAATATAGTACCCAATATAGACAATATTACTTACTATGTCTACAATTAAAATTGTTATAATAGTAAGAAATACATTGATATTGTCATTAAATAGTTTTTATATAGCTCACTCTAAAGTTGTGCCAACCTTCTACTAGTTTATTATGATAAATTTATCACAAAAATGGTGAATATATACATTAAAAGTAGTGAACCAAGCAATTTTCTAAATCTTCAATATGAAAAAACACAATCTCGCTAATTTAGTTTGAAATTCTAGAGCCAATATTTTTTATTTAGATTCATTCCTTTACTTAATACACATGTTAACATGGAGCTAAATCAGGATCCGGTGTTTTGATTTAGATCCACTAACTTTCAATTGAAAAATATCAATAATAATAATGGAAATAAATTATAATGATACCTTTGTGACAACCACATGGATGCGGCCACAGGTGAAGCCAATTTTTTTGTTTTGTTTTGAAGAATTAAGGGCACGAAGGCAACAACAACAAAAGTTTGACCACACCATTGACGACAAACACAAACACGCAGTCCAGGCAATAGGTTACTATGACACCACACGCAGGCTCAAGACAACTGGCATGACATGCGCAATAACAAGGAGGAAAACTACCCGCTCGACTCAACACAACCACGCCTACAAGCTAAGGGACAACATCCCCATCTCGACATCACGGCCTAGACGAACAAAGACTAGAACCTCAAGCCATGCGGACATAACGCCTGAAGGCGTTTGACTCTTGCGCCAAAGTCAACATATGACACTCAACCACACTCACAGGGTAGGCACTGACTCCGACCAAGGTATCATTCATTGCTAACCCATAAGGCACACCATGATCCCCTCATCAGGAACCATGCCGTCCCCAGAAGAGAGGCACAACAATAACCCTAGCGTAAAACAAAAAGGGACCAAGACTCAAGAAAACTCCGACGCGCTAGGAACCAAATATTGACTGGGAGACTATACCTAGCCCCCCACACGAAGGGTCTATGAGACACTAAGGAATGAAGACAAGGGGTGGCACCAGTCCACACAACATCATCCCCAACCCCACCCAACACCCAGGCTAACCGGTCCAAGACTACATTCTAAAATAACATGGGTTCCATTCTAACGGGGAACGTCAAGTTACAACTAATCATTAAAGAACCTGCTAACTTAACGTTAAACAATCAATTTAGCAAGCCTAAGAAATCAACACTAGAACTATAATTATAAATACAATCTAACTTCAATTAAATCAATTTAGCAAGTCTAAAATTGCAATCTAGTCTTTACTCAACATACTAATTTAAACATTATTACAACCTAAAAAGACTATTCTATATTAAGCCCAGTCTCCATCCCACTGGCCATCAATTGAATAACAATAATAACATTCTTAAGTAGAATGCTACCTTTATAGAACTTAGGAACATTTAAATCTCAACATTTAGTCTGGCTATAATGACTAAACTAACCATGTACTAGCTGTCTATTACAATTGAAAAAGGAATCTACCAACTAATACATTGTTGTAGCAAATTAACAAGGCAATTACATAACTGTTACTTAACAATTTAATATAGCACATGGCAAGGCAATTAACATAACAATTAACATGACTATTATTCAGCAATGACAAGGCATTTTACACGACGGATACCATCACAAGTAATATGGCAATAACAAGGCGATTAATATGTTAATCAACATAACAATTAATGTAACAGTAACAAGGTGAATTACATGATCGTTAACATAACAAATAACAACGCATTAAAAAGGTAGTTTACATGACTGTAGTCATAACAAGTGACATAGCCATAACCAGGCATTTAAGGTGTTAGTTAACATTTATCTCATTGTGGCATTAAATCAAAGAATAAATCGACTAGCCATTTACATTTGTGTAACCATTGTTCTGGCAACTAATAAGAAAATTACCTAACCAAGAATCTTACATTAACAAGGCATTTACCTATCTGTTAACCATTTTATTCATTGTGGCAAAATCCAGGCAGTTAGTGGACCTAAGAAAATGTTGTAGCAATAAGAATAAACACGCAATACACAGTTGGTGGCAAATCGTGCCCATTCAACGACAGAAATACTCCAAATTTAAAAGGCAAACGTGGTCAGTCTAGCAAGTCAGTTTATGAACTAAAAGGCTAAAAACATGGGCGAATCCAACAAGAACTTAGTCAAAATTTTAAATATCCACAATGGTCATTCCAGCAAGTCGGGTTATGCATTAAATAACAAAAAATGTGGGTGAATTCAACAGCCACTCCACAAACGTTTTTAAGCAAAAATCGTGGGTGTTTTAAACAACCACTCAGGCAAACGTTTGGAGTAAAATCGTGGGCGTTTTAACAGCCACTCCGGCAACGTTATGGAGCAAAATCATGGTCATTTTAAACAGCCACTCATGCAAACGTTCTGGAGAAAATCGTGGGTAGTCAAGTCGTAGTAATAGTAAGGAATTAAATTTGTGACAATCAAGTCGTGGGGATACAACCGATGTAATAAAATCATGGAGATGTAACCGCGACAACAATGTAGAAATGAAATCCATGAAAGAGAGAAAAACGTGGGAATAAAAGTCTGAGTAATAAATTCATGGTGATGGACCGTGGCAACAATAGGGACGTAGGTTATAATTCCAGCAAGACGCAGAATGCAAGGAAATAAAATCATGGTAACAACAAGGAGTTTATAACCGTTTTCAAATGCTTAGGTTACCCAACAACGCAGACATGGATGTAGAAGAAACATTTTTCAATGGATTCAGGCATGAAAATCACAGTCCAAGCAAAAACGCAGGCCAAGATAACAAGGGCGTCCTTTTTATTTTTGTTTTTCTTTTTCCCAGGATCCCCATATCGTAGACAGGGAATTAATTTATTGTCCATGGCTAAGATACCCACCCAACAGAGACTAAGAATAACACCACATAACCAATTCTAGTGTACCAATTATAAAACGCAGACTTAGAGATTAAAGGGTTTTTTTTTTCTATTTCTCGGATGCCCAAAAAAATACAGAGTGAAACTAAATCTTCTACAGTCCACACACCAATTAAAAAAAAACAGACTGAGATTAAATCTTTACATTTACTAGGACACCAATCCAACACACATTATACCTTATCCAAGAATAAAAATGCAAGGTTAAAAATTTGTCCATCACCACAATCGTAGAGTTATAAATGGTCCAAGAATAACAACGCAGGGTCAAAACTAATCCATCAAGATATAACAATGGGGAAAAAATGAGATAACGACAAGATATAAGCATGTCGAGTTTAAGGATAAACTTCGCCAATAATCACATTGCAGGGTTAAATAAACACATTGGGGTGCAAGGCGAACCTTCAGCCAAGGACAAACATCAATGGTAGACAGCTAACATGGGTGTCCTCTGCTCATCATCCTCACACAGAAAAGAAGGGCGTTGAGATCCATAGGTCTATTAACGCCAAGGGGACGATCCTAGATCAGGCTCCTGGCCGATTTCTCAACCGAGGACTGGTGAGATAGGGACGAAGGCTCAACAACCACAAGGGTCACAATCAAAACACCACAAGGTGGTAAAGACATGTGGGGAAACAAAGGCCATGGGAGTCAATCAATCATCGAGCTAGGCTAAGAAAAATTTCAGTCATCAATCTAGACAATCCGATTACTTACTCCATTAAACATGTAGATCCAAGCATAAATCATACAACCATCTACCATACAAAAATGAAGAGAGTGTATTGTTGCCTGATCGCCCGCTCTGAGTGACGTCCCGCGCGCTTCGTGCAACTCCTGCTTGCCTACCGACAAGACTTCACCGGTACCTCCTAGCCAATGATAGGGGTACTCTTCTTCCCCTTCAGCCCCCCGAGCCGCAAAGGGGCCACACATACACTATCCAGAGATTTCAAATAGCTCCCAGCTCGCCTCGCAAGGCCGTGCTACCACTCCTCACCGAGCTGGGTATCCTAACTCCCACAAGCTAAGTCATTCAAGTAGAGATTTTTGTAGAGTAACGTTACGCAAACATAAGAGATCCATCCTCCCTCTCCTCCCTTCATTATATAGACTTTTGTAGTCCTTTACTTTCCTAGAATCTCATTTAATTAAGTTTTTAAAATTTAATTCCTAAAAATTCCTCCCCGTACAAGTGTCACCCATCCCCTTCATTCCTCCATAAATTAATTTCTTTAATTAATTAATTATCTTTGTTTCCCTCACTCACCTAGAGTCACTCCTAGAATCACTCCTAGGTGTCCCCAAATTCTCTTACAGATTTTAATGACTTTCCCCATTATTAAATTGCTAGTTTAGTTTAAATTAGAAAGCTCTGAAATGCTAGATACCCTTACTAAGTTTGACTTTATTCTTTTTCCCTTGGGTTTCCCTGTTTTCCTAGTTTCTTAAATATTTTAGATTTCCCTCTTTCCCCTTTTCATTTAGGACTCAAATTGGCAGGTGTAGAAATTAACCCCCTTTTTCCTTTTTCCCTTTTTAGTTAATAATTTTAAATTATCATAAAAAATAAAAATAAAAACAATTATTCCCCCTTTTTTTAAAAATTTTACCCTAACAGATTTTTATGAATTATTTAAATTACTTACCCCCTTATTGTTACAATATTTAAAAAGGAGTATAATTATTATTTACGTTGTTTTTATTTTATTATTATTATTATTATTATTATTATTATTATTTTAAATAGATAGATAAAATTTTACCCCTAGCATAATTTAGACTTAGACCTTAAATTTTCGTGCTGGGCGACATTTTATTAGGGAATTTGTTTTTAAAAATTCTTAACATGTTATTCATCCTAAGGCCATCTAGGTTCATTCATTTCTCATCAACAACGTGATGTTCCCTTCAGGAAGCACTAGGTGCTCCAAGGGTGCCACTCGCCTTAATCTATTTCCCTTGTTCGACGTGCCCTTCAGGACGCACTACGTGATCCAAGGGTACCACTCGACTCTTTCCATTTTTCTTGCACAATGTGCCCTTCAGGATGCACCACGTGCTCCAAGGGTACCACTCGCCTCTTGACTAACTTGGTAGACATCAAAAACCCTTGGAGTCAATACTCCGCCAGGTGAACTTGTGGGAGACTAAGGGCCTCTAAGGAATAAGGCCATCGCCTTATTACGCGCCCCTTAGAATCATCATGAGCAACTGTCGCAGTCTTCCCTTACGATATCGCGGGTCCTCTCGAACTAGGCAAACGTTAACCTACGGTTCGAGCCATGACGGGAGTGCTAGTAGGTTGTGGCATGGTTGTTGTCCACACCTCTCCCTCAACATCTTTGGAAGTCGTGCGTGACCCCTTTACTCCACATGTGAGTCTGGTCGACAAGCTATCGTTAGCCTGCATCATCAATGAATCATGTCAAAATATATCCATATCATATCATCTAATCAGATGCATTAATATCATAGTAAAACAATCAAACCCCAATGGTACACTCCACGACTCGATTCATATTCCAAGGGGTTCCATCGATGCCTCTGCATCCTCGAGGTCCAAAATCCTGCACACTCAGTAAAACAGAGTCAGTAGTACCTGTCTATGTCAATGCAGTAAAACAACATGGCATCAACCCATAGTGCCTCATAATCAAAATAAATGTTTTAATAACATAAAATATGGATCACTTGCGAGCAAGTGTCCTCAAAGAATAAGTTTGCTCAGTGCCCAAGAGCGGGATGTTACATACACCCCCTCTTGGTCTAAACTTCGTATCGAAGTTTTACAGTAAAAATGATGAAATAAAGTGTATCACAGTATCATAAGTCTATCTATAAAACAAAAATGGAAACTGTTGGCGCATATCATATGCGTCCTCCTAGGTCTCCGAGTGTGGACTATAGCTGTCCCACTGGACCTTGACATGTTCTACCGTTCGATGTCATAGTTGTCGAATGCGATGATCCAAGATGTAGATCGGCTCAGCCATGAGCACCCCCTTGTCCAATACTTGGAATAAACTCATGTCAATAACATGTGTAGGATCACTAATATAATGTCTCAAAACAGATACATGAAAAATATCGTGCATACGCCTCAAAGAATCAGGCAAGGTTGGTCGATAGGCCACGGGCCCCTTTCTCTCCACAATCTCGAAAGGTCCCATGAACCTAGGGGAGAGTTTAGCTCCCTTTCCAAAATTGATCGAACTCTTATGCGGTTTAACCCATAAGAAGACTTGATCATCGACCTCGTAACTACGGTCGACACGGTGCACATCGGCATAACTCTTATGCCGATCCTGCGCTTCTTTAATCCTTTGTCTTATTGTTTTCATTTTCTCTTCCATTTCTTGGATCGCTTTTGGTCCCACCAGGACCCTATCCTCAAGACGATCCCAACTCAAAGGGGTCTGACACGATCGCCTGTAAGGAAACTTGAAAGGCACCATCTTAATGGTGCTTTGGTAATGGTTGTTGTAAGCAAACTCCACCAATGGAAATATTTCTTCCCAACGCTTTTGTTGGTCCATCACGTACATGCGCAACATGTCCTCCAAGGTCTGTTTCATTCGTTCAGTCTTCCCGTCAGTCTCTGGGTGATACGCCATACCGAAGTTAAGTTGGGTTCCCAAGGCCTCTTGGAAACTCGTCCAGTAAACACTGATCCTCGATCGGATATAATCCTCTTAGGCACGCCATGTAGCCTCACAATCTCATTGATGAAAACTCTAGCTATGTCAGGTGCCTGATACATTGTATGCATAGAAATAAAGTGAGCACTCTTCGCTAGAGTGTCTACTACTACGAAAAATCGAGTCATGTCTCCTTGCCATCAGTGACAATCCAACAATAAAATCCATCGAAATAACCTCCCATTTTGATTATGGAATAGCATGTGGTTGTAGTAATCCTGTTGGGTGTCTATGTTCAGCCTTTACTTGCTGACATTCTAGACATCTAGCCACATAGTTGACTATCTCTGCCTTCATTCCCTTCCAAAATAATAAGGGTTTAAGGTCTGCCCTCATCTTCGTTGTTGGAAGATTGGTTGTTGTCATTGATGTCAACCCTAGTCATGGGTTTTGGACCGCAAGATTGATGAAGGTATTTGGACATGAAGGAAAATGCACATGCAGATACAACATCCATGGATGGATAGTATACATCATGTTGTTTCCGATGGTATGTGGCACGTCACATGGATCCTCGTGGTTGAGGAGAAATGAATTTTTGAAGATGACAAAGTGAATTGAAAAAGGAAGTACATGTAGGCCCTGAAAATAATTAAAGAAAATAACTACAAAATAAGAAAGTGTCAGGTCGGCCCTAATGTTAAAAGGAAGTGACATAAATGGTATAAATAAATAT
>ML800651.1:136541-152077 GCA_009831015.1 Picea engelmannii
CTAACCCATATAATGCATATTTTCCAACTCTTACAATAAATCACACATTTAATCCTTATTCCTTAGAATTTAGAAATCTTAACCCCTATAACATTGGAACCTTAAAGTTGCTAACACATAATCCCTATAACATTGAGACATTATAAACCCTAACCTCTATCCCTAATTCGATTTAAACCTTATAAAAAATAACATGTCTAACTCTTATTACCCTTAAAACCTAACCTCTATCAATCTTAATAATCTTAACCAACAATTATATAACCTTTGACCCCTAACAACCATAAACCTTGAACTTTAACCTCAAACCCTTAAATCATATATCCCTAACCCATCTACCCTTATAACCCATAATCTATAGTGCAAAACCATTAAACCATATAGTCCCTTAGACCTAACCCCAATAACCCTTAATGTCAATAACCCCTAAACCTTTATTCACGATACCTTAAATATTATAACCATTAACATGTATAACCCTTGACCCCTATCATCATTCACCTCTAATTCTTTTGACACTTCCCCATGAAACATGATAACCAATAACCCTTAAGCCTTATAATCCCTAATAATTTTAACCCTTGATTTAATACCTCTTATAACCCCTAACCCGTATATATGTTCATTCTTCATTTATTGAACTTTTATGACCCCTATATTTCATATAAACCTTATAACCTACAATTTGTAAGCCTTGAAACCCTAATAACATTAAACCTTATAATCCCTATAATTTAAAACCCCTTATCCATATAATCGTTATAACCCTAATGCCTCATGACCTTATAAACCTTTAAACATAACCTCTAGGATACATTAATCCATAACCCTTGATACATAACCCTTATAACCCCTCACACATAATCCCTGTAACCCCTAACTTTTAGTCCTCATAATGAAAAAAACCATATAAACGCCCAATATTAACTATAATAACCTTGAATACCTTTAATTATAACTCTAGCAACCTCTCTGAACCCTTACACTTGTAATCCCTAATGCAAGATACATCGAGCATTGATCACCCCAAAGCCCTTGAAATACTAATGCATAAATCATCTAACCCTAAACTCCTATATCCTATAACGTTTATTGCCACCAATCCCAATTAACCCCTAATGAACCCCTAAGTTTTTTCCCTATACACCTTTAACACCATCACCCATATAACCATGCCTAATGTATAATATTTATCCACTATAACCCATAACCAGGGATGATTTTAAGGATGGATTTTTTTTTTTAAATGTAGAAACCTTGGCGAATCATACTAATCCTTCATATGCCAACTATAAATGTTTGGCGATATTTTTGTAAAAACATTCAAATTTATAAGGATTTTATATAGTTTTTATAAAATTTTGGCGATTTTTAAGGAAAAATAATTTTATCCTATAGAATTTGGGCGAATCATTTTTAAAATAGCAAATCTCGTTTTTGGAAAAACCATAGAAAAATTAGCCCATGAGCGAAATTTAGCCCCTAAAATCATCCATTGCGGGCCATAACTCCCCTAACCCCTAACCCTTATCACCACTAATACCCATAACTCATAATGCATAAACCATGTAACCTATATAAACTCATAACCCATATTATTAATAGCGTATAATTTAGATAACCAAAAACCACTAACCCCTATGACCCCTTACCACTAACATATATCCCCTAACTTCTAGAACTTAATGCCTAACCCTTATCAACCTTAATCCATAGTTCCTATAACCCTTAACCCCTATGACATAATTTAAATATCATTTAAAACCTAATCGTTATTTGCTTTAACCCCTAGAATGTGACCACTACAACCACTACTCTCTATAACAATTTACTCTTAACCCTTATAACCCCTAAACCCAAAAAATAATAACCTCTAACTCTTTTAATCTCTAACCTTTATAACCCTTATAAATCGTAAATCATAATCCATATAAACCCAAACCATTATCTTAGTTAAATTATAACCTCTAACACATAATTGAATTTGTATTTCCCATGAAAACTAACCCCTATATCCCAAATGTATTTAATCTTAAATGAATAGAAATTATAAACATATAGCCCTTCTTTCTGGTGACCAATATTGTTGCAGGAGAACACCCCCCTCCAAATCAAAGTTGAAATCTTGAAGTTTCCAGAAGGTGATGTGGCCAAGAGGATGCGATTTTCCTCGAAATCCATGTAAACGATAAGGTTTATTGGTTGTTAGTGTGAAATTGTTGTTTTGGACATTTTGTTGAGGACAGATCGGATCTGGAATGATTCAATCCTCTCATTGATTCTCTTTATTGTTTAAATTTGTAAACTTTTGGGTGTTGTGAAGGAGGCCAAACACAATGTAAAATCAAGTTGAGCGCATGGCTAGGGATTGAGAGGCGCCCTTAGTGTGTAACCAAGCTTTATTTTAATATAAACCTGTGCATTTTATGTAATTTTGCCTGATGTTCTTAATACCGTGTGTATAAATCTTGTTGAGTTGAATGCGTATGAGAATAGTGAGTGTTGCAGATCAGAGTGAAGTTGCAGGTCGGAGTGGAGAAATAGTGCATTCCAGTGAGAAGAGAGATCCATTATTGATCATTGGATGGATCGATGGTGATTGGGATTTTATCGGACTGGGATCATTATCCAAAGGAGTTGAAAGGGAGAGTTGATGGTCCAGTAGCCAAATGGAATGGAAACAAATTTTAAAGCGCAGTGGAGTGGTCCTGATATGCCAGTGTCTCGATCTACCAATACCCAAAATCCAGATATCCCGACAATCGGTAGATCCGATCAAATTTTGGCTAGTGTACAAAACAATATGAAGTATGGTGCCCCGATGGGCGGTGGCCCCAATCATTCTGGTGACTCGGTATAATCATACCAGTTAAGCCACTGAATGAGTGTAAAGGTTAGGTGATATTGATATCCTATATTCTGACATCGTGGTCCCACCGCAGAATACTACTGACCTATCAACCCTAGGATCTATCGTCAAGAAGAGGTAATGTGACCCGACACCCCGACATGTTGATCTTCTAGAGACGGGTTCCGATATATCAAATCAAAATAAATGTAAATGTTATATGTTGTGGTCTTCGACGACCTGACACTCCACACTCTCAATGATCCATTGTGGAAAGGAAATCATGGAGGTGAATATCTAGCCATCCATTCATTTTAGAGATCGACAATTTTCATGTGCAGACCAGATCATGAGGACAATGAAAAACTAGCAGAGTTAAGGGTTGAGCGTTGTCGCAGTGGCAGAAACATCAATCTCGGTGGTGATAATTCAACGGTCTTGTGACGAGATAAAGGATTGAGTACAAAATCCAAAGGAGTTGACGACCAGAAGTTAGTGCCTAGCGCTAATGGGAATGGTTGTGGATTCGATCCTATGAAGTCGAGTAGGGCAACACTGAGTGTTGAGAAGGAGATCGATACCTATGAAAGAAGATGGTGAAGTTCCAATGAACTTCATTGGAAAATGAAATCACGAGAGCTAAATCTGGAGAGTTTCGATCAAATTTCAGGGTGTCACTGCAAGATCGGGTGTGTTAAAAGAAATTACTCGATTTTTGATGTTGTCAAGGATATTTTAGTCCATTTTGTGGGCCCATAACCCACAAGTACAAGGATCGAGATCACTGAAAACACAATTCAAAGGACCCCCGGAATCGGTCTTCATCAAGTGGTATCAGAGCAGAAGGAAATATTTCTCTGCGTGAGAGTGAGAAGATTTGTAGCATCCTAGAGCAAGGAGTGCTCAGAAGGTTCTATAGGGGAGAACCGAGAGAATAACAAAAGATTGAGCTTAGGTGGGAAACTTAGTGAGCTATTGTGTAGCAAGGTAGAAGACTTGTTATTGTAGAGGCTTGGTTGTGTCTCATTGTTTAGCATGAGGAGAAGCTCAACATTATGGTGGAGTGATACATGGAAGAAGACTAGAGTGAATATGGAAGCACCAATCAAGACACAAGATCAGGAGATCATGAAAAAATTTCTACCCTGGGAGTCTAATGCAGGAGAAAAAACACCCCCAAATCAAAGTTGAAATATCAAAGTTTCTAAAAGGTGAGGTGGCCATGAGAATGTGATTTTTCTTGAAATACATGTAAATGATAGGGTTTTTTGTTTATTAGGGTGAAATTTTTGTTTTGGACAATTTGTTGAGGACATATCAGATCTGGAATGATCCTATCCTCTCATTGATCCTCTTTATTATTTAAATTTGCAAGCCTTCAGGCATTGTGAAGGAGGACAAACACAATGTAAAATCAGATCGAGTGTGTGGCCAGAACTCAAGAAGCACGCTTAGTGTGTAACCGAGATCGATTTTAATATAAACCTGTGTAGTTATGTAATTGTTCCTATTGTTCTCAATAATGTATATAAACCCTGTTGATTTGAATATGTATGAGAATGGTGGATGTTGCAGGTCGGAGTGAAGTTGCAGGTTGGAGTGGAGAAATCATGCATTCCAACGAGAAGAGAGATCCATTGTCAATCACTTGATGGATTGATGGTGATCCAAATTTTATTGGACTGGGATCATTATCCAAATAAGTTGAAAGGGAGAGCCAATGGTCCTGACGCTCAATGGTTCGGTAGCCAACCGGACCAGAATTGTTTTTTAAAATGAAGTGGAGTGGTCTCGATATGCCACCATCCTGGTTTGTCGATCCCCAGGATCTTGATCTCCAGGTAGTCGGTAGATCGGATCGGAGTTTGGCTAGTGTACAAAAAAATACAAAGTATGGTGCCCTGGTGGGCGGTGGCCTGATCACCCTTGTGACCCGATATAACCAAACCAAGTGAACCAATAAATGAGTGTCGAGGTTAGGCGATACCAGTAACCCAATATTCTGGCATTATGGTCCCACCAAAGAGTTCTACCATCCTATCAACCCCGAGATATATTGTCAAGGAGCGGTAATTTGAACCGACATATCGATCTTCCAGATAAGGGTTTTGATATATCAGATCGGAATAAAGGTAAAGGTTGTATGTTGTGGTCTTCGACAACTCGACACTACGCAATCCCGATGATTCATCATGGAAAGGAAATCATGAAGGTGAATATTCATCCGTCCATTTCATTTAGAGATTGATGGTCATCGTGTACAGACTGGATCGGGAGGACATTGAAAAAATAACAAAGTTAAGGGATGAGTGTTGTCCTGGTGGAAGAAACACCGATCCTAGTGGCGATAATACAACAATATTGTGACAAGATAAAGGATTGACTGCCAAGTCCAAAGGAGTTGACGTCCAGAACTTAGTGTCCGGTGTTAATGGGAATGGTCATGGATTCGATCCTGCAACGTTGAGCAGGACACCACCGAGTGTTGGGAAGGAGATTCAGACCTGTGAAAGGAGATGGTAAAGTTCCTATGAACTTCAGGGGAAAATTAAATCATGAGAGCTAAATTTGGAGAGTGTCGATCAAATTTCAGGGTATCACCACAATCTCAGGTGTGTTAAAATAAATTACTTGAGTTGTTATGTTTCCATGTATATTTTAGTCCATTTTGTGGGCCCATAACCCACAGGTATGAGGATCGAGATCACTGAAAACTTGATTAGAAGGACCCCCAAAATCCATCTTCATCAAATAAACATTCAACATATAGTCTATAAACCTTACAACCCTTTATGCTTAGCTCTTATATAATCCTATTCCATATATCCCATTTAATGCCTAACCAAATTAACTATTATTCATAAAACCTTATCACCCTTAAACTATAACACTAATCCCTTAACTCCAGTAACCATTTATGTGTAACCTCTATAACCTTAACCCATATCCACCTCAACCGCTGTCCCTTATAACCTCCAAGCCTTAAATCCCTAAGTCAAACCCACTAGATCATAATTATTATAACCCTTAATAATCTTATATAACCCATAACTCCCAATATTTATGATGCTTTACCAAGTGGTTACATGAGCTTCTTGGGGAGGCCATGGGGTTCTTGATTTCAGGTAATTATATAAACTGCTTTTTGGGCTGTTTGGGGGTTCATTCCTTTCACTCTTTCATTTTGGGGGTTCACTTGCTCTTCTCCATTCACTCTGACACTCTTCTCACTCTTCATTCTTGGTTCCTCATTCTTGTTAATTCGTGTGCTCTTGGTCTGAGCATGGAAACGAATGGGTGGAAAAGGAGAGCATGTTGGTCACACCAACCACACTAAGATGGGGGGGTGAATTAGTGTGTGGAATTTTACAACTTTTCTTGTATCAAGTTACCAATTATTTCAAAACATAATTTTACACATTAAGAGAAATCAATTTATAAGCACAATGAACACAAGAGATACCATATGTCTATATAATATTTTTTATTATTTTATATATTTGACTACAGTCATGGGGGTTTTCCCAGCACTAACTTTTTTTTATCAGCACCAACTGAAGTAAGGAGAACCAACTCCTAGGAGAGCACCAAATCTCAAGCGATAATCAGCTTGTTGATAGAATGCAATCTATCCAACTAGAGTTCTTATAGTAGTACAACCAACCCAAATACCAGTCAATCACTTATTGAATCTATTCCATCTCATGATCAAAGATCTACAACAAATGCTCATCACCAGACTTCATCTTCTTCTATGAAATTCACACTTTCTTCACTTCATATTCTCTCTGAAATTCGCACCTTGCTGTGCCAAAGGATCACCATACCAGAAATCACCGACCTCAAGGGCAGATCCACTCATTCACTCACTTCCACACTTCTTCAAATGAACCAAGCATAGTTGTATTTATACTCGTTCATGCTCAACTCTGGTTTAAGTTTTTGGGCTAACTTGTGCCACAAGTTACAACTAACTTGTCCATTTAGAACAACTTTGGGACCATCATTCTAGGTCTTCAACTTTAAACCTAGCACACCACCTATCACCGAAAAGGCCACGATGAGTTCTAATGCTTCATATGCTTTTAACAACCATCTGACTTTTTTTCATATATCGATCACAGGTATGGATCGATTTCCTTTCTCTCTGCGAATGTTGCAGAAATCAAATTTTGTAGAGGCGCTTCCCTCAAACAATTTACATGTGACCATATTCACAAAACCATGGGCTTATTAGCTTAATCAAAGATTGAGATGGGTGATCACTATTTACTTCAGGACTTCGGGACTTCAGGGGTTCAAAGGTCTAGGTAATTGTTGTTCATATTTCCACTGGAGTTGTTCAACACCGAAGTGGCCAACATTGGAGTGCTTACGTCATCTTTCCACTATGTTTTTATCTAACGGTCATGTGAGAATATAGAGGATCTTAAATCAACGGTTAACATTGACTTTGTCCTTCGACGCTTTGGGTAGTTGATGGTTTCCCTCAAAGGAAAAACTCTCGGAGTGATGTAACTTATTGGCATCACTGCTGACTTGGTACTGGTTGAGTGGCTGCCACATGTCACTTAGATTTGTGACTTACGTGCACCTAAAATGCCAACTGAACCTAGACACTTGTCACCATCTGATGGTGCCACATGTCGTTGTTGACGTGGTCTTGCTAACGTGGATCTCCTGATGTGGCACATATACTCTTCCTGGGTCTAACGATCATAGGTTCATATGAATCCTTGATCCAATGACTGTGATCAGTTCTAGATCAACAGTCTAGATTCATTTTGGCCTTCGAAACTTCAGGTTATTCTCTTTTCCCACTACCCAATTCTCCCAGAGTGAGATTCCCCGAATAAACCTTGAGTAACTTTATTTCATCTAACGATCCTCCTTTGACGCTAAAATCTTAACACAATCCAATGGTTGTCGAGAATTCATCTATTCAGGATCTCGTGAATCCTTGATCCAACGACTGTGATCAGTTCTACTTCATTGGTCTAGATTCATTTCGGTCTTCGAGACTTTGGGTTATTTTCTCCCACTTCCCAATTCTCTCGAAGTGAGATTCCCCGAATAAACCTCGAGTAACTTGACTTCATCTAACGATCCATCTTTGATGCGAAAAGCTTAACACGATCCAATGGTTGTTAGGATTGCGGCTATCCGGGATGTCGTGAATCTTTGATCTAATGACTGTGATCAGTTCTAGATCGATGCTCTAGATTCATTTCGACCTTTGGGACTTTGGTTTATTCGCTCCCACTTCCCGATTATCCCGAAGTGAGATTCCCCAAATAAACCTCGAGTAACTTGACTTCATCTAATGATCCATATTTGACGCAAAAATCTTAACATGATCCAACGATTGTTAGGATTTTGGCTATTCATGAGTCTGGGGCTCTGGGGTAGCAGAACCGACGCAAACCGTAGATTTATTGGCAGGTGACGGTCGACAGTTGGTGTGGATTTCAGAACCAAAACTTGCGCAATCGTTAACTTCAACCCTTGCATCATGTAATGGTTCACTGTCGTTGATCTGCCCTTATTTAGATCCTACGGTCATGACTTAATCGTATCTTGATCCAAAGGTCCTCCTCTGTAACTCCCAGATCTGACGATACTTGTTTGTCCCGAAATATACATCAGTGGAAAAGATTGTCCCTCGATTCTTTTGTAGTTCTATTGTGGGAATTTCAATCCTGGTTGTGTTTCTGCAATGCACTTTCCCTTCTGATATTTTTGGTAGATTCCTCTACATGTTGTTCATAAAAACTCATCATCACTGCAATGCGCTTTCCCTTCTGAGTTTTTTGGTTTTGTACTTGGATTCTAACTGATCGATATGATTGATCTATTGGGAAATTGATCCCGATGGTGTTTCTACATTGTGTTGATCTCGTGAAATCTAATACCTGCCTCTCCTAAGATTTAGGTAGATTCCTCTGCATGTTGTTCATAACAACTCATCATCACATTATAATGACATCGACTGTTGACATCAATGACAACACATAAATGAAAATATGTCCAACAATCTCCCCCTTTGTCATTGAGGGAAGCACACCAACTTCATACACAAACTCCCCCTATGATGATTCTTCTCTCCTCCGAAGTTACTCTCCCCATTTGACATGAATGGAAAAGGGATTCTCCCCCTATGATTAATCTATGTCTATCTGTATGTTGCTGACCAAAATCTGAACTCGGGTAACTCCCCCTGCAATCATGTTCTTCCTATCATAACTAAATGACTCCCCCTATCAATATGCTCTCGCTGCCTCTAACTGCTCTCTCCCTTTGTTTCTAAAAGGGTAGCTCTTCCTGAAAAGGTCTCTCCCCCTATCATCTCTAATGTACAATGCTCTATATTCACCCGAGAGACTTTTATAATCTTCTTTTTGCATGATGGTAATTCTTTGTGAAACAATTAACTACACTAATGTTCATATGTTCAGTCTTTGCTATCCACATCTGTGAGTGTCCTGGTTTATTGGCCTTTGTTCTCTGATCTTCTATTATTGCAACTTAATTTTTCATCCATGTTTCATTTACTCTTCTTGTCGTATTGTATGAAGCATTTCTGATTGACCGTCTCCTTGAGCACCAACAATCATGGGCTTTGTGGCCAAATCCACCACAATTGTAGCATCTCATTGTGTAACAATGTGCAACAATATGTCCAACAAGATTCCATTTCCAACATATTACAATGTTGTTGAACCTACCAACTTGTTTTCTTCCATGATGCCTACAATCCAAGGCTTTATGACCATATTCATTACAAGAAAATCAATGACCATTAAAAACACTTTCATACATGACCCTTTGACTCATCCTTGAAGGTGCCTCTCTTCTAAACTTGCTTGGAGGTCTAGGAGTAGCTTCTTGACGTCTTCCTTCATCTGATCTTTTGAATATTATAGTGTTGCTTTCATTCTTTGAACATGAAGGACTTGCATCAGACTTATCTTCGCCCTTTACAAATCAAGCACCTAGATCAGACCTGTCTTCACCCTTTACAAAAGAAGGACTTGCATCAGACTTGTCTTCACCCTTTACAAATGAAGGACCTGTATCAGATCTGTCTTCACCCTTTACAAAATAAGGACCTGCATCAATCTTCATAGGACTACCAATTTCTTCCTTGTTGTAGCCAAGACCAGATTTATCATTTGGTGATATTTGACTATCCAAGATCATAGAGTTGTTCAAGAACTTGACATGGGTATTTGACTTCTCAACTTTATTTCTAAGATTCATAACTTCTACATCCAACTTATGACATGACTCTTCCCTTTCATTCAACTGGTTCATCACTACCTCCTCTCTTCTTTTGGCTTCTTCAAGTTGGGTCTTTAGATTGACATTTATTTCTCTTAGTTATTTTAGATCTGCAAGATTTTTGTTGAGTTCATCATCTTCCTTCTTCATTTCTTTTGCTTGACTGATTTCATTCTTCAATCTCTCGATGTCCTCTTCTTTATCTTCTAACTGGATATCTTTCTCAGATGTGACCTTTTCATTGTCTTTGAGCATTTCCTTTATTTCCAAGATATGAGTTTGATTGCTAAGCTCATCATCTTCCTTCTTATTTTATTTTACTTGACTGATTTCATTCTTCAATTTATCGATCTCCTCTTCTTTTTCTTCTAACTAAATATCTTGCTCAGATATGACCTTTTCATTGTCTTTGAGCATTTCCTTTATTTCTAAGATATGCTTTTGATTGTTTTCAAGAAATTCTTTAGTGTACTCATAAATACAGATACAGTCTGAATAATCATGGTCATAGTTGTATTCACCAAAACCCCAATCAACTTTATGTTTAATATTTGATAGTTCTTATTCTACCTCTGCCATGGGATAAATGCTAACAAAACTTTCTTCTATTGTATCTGAATCTTCTTCTTTACTTGCAGGGGAGAATTCATTATCAACATTATTGCAATTGGAAGATTGTGGAGAGTCTTTACCTTTATTGATGGCCGAGTCTTCCTTATCATCCTTGATAGGAATTCCTTCTATGACTTCTCTTTTGATTTGATACATGTTCTCTAACTTCATCCATAAGTCCTTGGAAGATGTGCATAGTCCCATGCTTGCTTTGACTGTATCTGATAGTCCATTGAGAAGAATCTTTAATGCCACTTCATTGTTCTTCTTTACTCTTCTTTGGGTTGCAAACTTGGAGAGATTCTTCGAGGTAGTTAAGTGTCAGGGCTTACTTACTACTGAATACCAAACTTCAGATGCTCTTGACTTCAAATATTGTTTCATATTTTCCCTCCATGAAGAATATTTTTTTCCATCAAATAAGGGAGCTTCATTTGTGGAGAGAGCCATTTTTCCACCCATTTATTCAGAATCTATCGTCCAGTGTTTAATCTATGTTGAAGGCACCTGCTCTAATACCAATTGTTGGTCACACCAACCACACTAAGAGGAGGGGGGTGAATTAGTGTGTGGACTTTTACAACTTTTCTAGTAGTACAACCAACCCAAATACCAGTCAATCATTTATTGAATCTATTCCAGCTCATGATCAGAGATCTACAACAAATGATCATCATTAGACTTCATCTTCTCCTCTAAAATTCACACTTTCTTCACTTCATCTTCTCTCTGAAATTCGCACCTTGTTGTGTTAAAGGATAACCATACCAGAAATCATCGACCTCAAGTGAAGATCCACTCATTCACTCACTTCCACACTTCTTCAAATGAACCAAGAATAGTTGTATTTATACTCATTCATGCTCAACTATGGTTGAAGTTTTTGGGCCGACTTGTGCCACAAGTTGCAACTAAGTTATCCATTTACAACAACTTTGGGACCACCATTGACCATCATTCCAGGTCTTCAAGTTTAAACCTTGCATACCGCCTATCATCGGAAAGGCCACTATGAGTTCTAATCCTTCATATGCTTTTAACAACCATCTGACCTATTTTCATAAATCGATCACAGGTATGGATCGATTTCCTTTGTCTCTGTGAATGTTGTAGAAATCAAATTTTGTAGAGGCGTTTCCTTCAAACCATTTACATGTGACCATCTTCACAAAACCATGGGCTTATTAAGTTAAGCAATGTTCCCAGCTCCTCATGGCTTATGTGTTTGTAACCCATGACGGGGGGCTGGAACCTAGTCCTCTGGTACTTCGACCTTTGAGCAATTTCTCTCTCATCCAATATTCTGGAGTTTCAACTCTCCAAAGTAGTTACCTCTGACAAAGATTGATCTGATGGTTAACATGATTCCCATAACCAAACCAACGGTCTAGATTTGATCCTTGCACTATCATTCCACTGCTTAATCCAACGAATATGACTTAATCAGAGATTGAGATGGATGACCATTATTTACTTCGGGACTTTGGGGGTTCATAGGTCCGGGTAATTGCTATTCCAATTTCCACCGGAGTTGGTCAATTCTGAAGTGGTCAACATGGGAGTGCTTACATCATCTTTCCACTATGTTTTGATCTAACGGTCATGTGAGAATCTGGAGGATCTTAGATCAACAGTTAGCATTGATTTAGGCCTTCGATGCTTCGAGTAGTTGCGTGTTTCCCTTGAAGTAAAAACTCTCGGACTGATGTAAATTGATGACGTCACTGTTGACTTGGTACTGGTCGAGTGGTTGCCACATGTCACTTAGATTTGTGACTTATGTGTACCTAAAATTCCAAATGGACCTAGACACTTGTCACCATTTTATTGTGCCACATGTCCTTGCTGACGTGGTCTTGTTGTTGTGGATCTCCTGACGTGGCACATGTCCTCCTGGATCTAACAGTCATAGGTCCATCTGAATCCTTGATCCAACGAATGTGATCGGTTCTAGATCAACGGTCTAGATTCATTTTAGCCTGGGAGACTTCGGGTTATTCGCTTTTCCCACTACCCAATTCTCTCGGAGTGAGATTCCCCGAATAAACCTCGAGTAACTTAACTTCATCTAATGATCCTCCTTTGACGCGAAAATATTAACACGATCCAACGATTGTTGGGAATTCAGCTATTTGGGATCTCGTGAATCCTTCATCCTACGACTATGATTAGTTCTAGATCAATGGTCTAGATTCATTTCGACCTTCGGGACTTTGGGTTATTCACTCCCACTTTCTAATTCTCCTGAAGTGAGATTCGTCGAATAAACCTCGAGTAACTTGACTTCATCTAACAATCCATATTTGACACAAAAAGATTAACACGATCCAACGGTTGTCGATATTTTGGCTATTCAAGATCTTGTGAATCCTTGATCCAACGACTGTGATCAGTTCTAGATCAATGGTCTAGATTCATTTCGACCTTCGAGACTTTGGGTTATTCGCTCCCACTTCCCAATTCTCCCGAAGTGAGATTCCTTGAATAAACCTCGAGTAACTTGACTTCATCTAACAATCCATATTTGACGCGAAAAGCTTAACATGATCCAATGGTTGTCGGGATTTCGACTATTCGTGACTCTGGGGCTCCGGGGTAATGGAACTGATGATAACCGTAGATCTATTAGCAAGTGACAATCGACAGTTGCTGTGGATTTCAGAACCCAAACTTGCACGATCGTTAACTTCAACCCTTGCATCCCACAATGGTTCCCCGCTGTTGATCTGCCCTTACTGAGATCCGATGATCAAGACTTAATCGGATGTTGATCTGAAGGTCCTCCTCTGTAACTCCCAGATCTGATGGTTTTGGTTTGTCCCAAAATCTACATAAGTGGACATGATTCTCCCTTGATTCATTTGTATTTTTACTGTGGGGATTTCAATCCTGATCATGTTTCTACAATGCGCTTTTCCTTTTGAGATTTTTGGTAGATTCCTCTACATGTTGTTCATAACAACTCATCATCACTACAATGCGCTTTCCCTACTGAGATTTTTGGTTTTTTACTTGGATTCTAACTGATAAAGATCATTGATCTGTTGGGAATTCGATCTTGATGGTGTTTATGCATTGCGTTGATCTCGTGAAATCTAATACACTACCTCTCCTGAGCTTTAGCTAGATTCCTCTGCATGTTGTTCATAACAACTCATCATCACATTATAATGACATCGACTGTTGACATCAATGACAATATGTCCAACATAGCCATTGCTATATGGATATAATAAACTATTGATCATTCCAAGTGGGAATGGATGCCTATGGGCATGAGATTGATGTAGTTTTGATTGAACTGTTCACAACTGAGAATCCTAGGATTTTCCAGCATGGATATTTCCTTACCAGTAGCACTAGATATCTAGAGAGAAATGGAACAACCTGAGGGACTGCATGGAAGAGAAAGGGGTTCATTTCTTTGTGTTTTGCATGCTAAAGGGGAAAGAGAGATGGAAATTAGGATTGTTGTGTGGTTGAGAAAACCTGAGAGCTTTTTAGCCAACTACTGTGTGTTTTCGATTTGGCCTAGGACCATCCTTGTGGATTCACAACCCTGGATTGGGGGTGACCTGATGTTGAGAATTGGAACAACAATGTCTATGGTTGGGAGGAACTTCATTGGTCTGCAACCAGTTGGTGAATGTTTACTCGAAAATATAAGTGATTTATGTGTTTTATGTATAATGTATATTCTGTTGTGTATATTTATCTATGAGATGTAATTTCATGTGCATGCTTGTTGGTTATTGTTGTGCGTGGCACGTTGTTCCTTTATTTTATGTTTTAGCATGAATTGTAACACCCCTCATGACTCACAACAAGGATAAGTAAACAATAATTGTGGTTTCTTGAGGAAATATTTTTTTTTTAAAATACAAAACTGAAGGTTGACTAGTAATTATAGGTAAAAAATTTAGTTGACAAATAGGAAACCCAAAATTACACTCATCTTCCGCATCAATTCCATAATCAATCATTGTCTACCTTACAACAATTTACACAACTTACGCTTCATTTAGATTGAGCGTAGATTGTAAATTTACTAACCCAATAATAATATTGTCTATTAATTTAATGTGTAATCCAATCCTTAATTCTATCCTTACCTCCTATTTTTATTTATAAAGCATGATTACATAAATGAGGAACTTACTCGATGACAATCCCACTTTCTTTATCTCATTTATAAATATCATCATAAATAATATAATTGTATATAATCAAATTGTCAACGATGGCATCCATTGTAATACAATCTAACTAAAGTGGTAATAGGTGATCATTGAAGAAGTTAGAATATTAATTCCATTATTTACACATCATTAGAGATTAAGGTAATCCCTATGGAATTATTTTACTATAAGTAACATTTCCTTATCAAGATGTTAACCTTAAATGAGAAAAGCTAAGACAAAAACTTCATTAATCTAAAGCCTTTCCATTAGGTGACTACTTAATCGAAAACTTGGAGAAGTAGAGCTAATTTTCAAAATCACCCTATAAATTAGAGTTAGGTTTTATACTTGTCTAAATAATTAAATTACAAAAGCGATTCTTGGAGAGAAATGATAGCCCACTTCCATATCATTATCACAAAAAGTTTGGAAGGTAAGATTGAATCAAGTGTGAATTAATACCTTTACCTCCGTTACAATTCACTCTAAGTACACGTGTCAAGAATGCTCAGCCAGTGTCAAGTTCACATTTCATTGATAGCCTTGGAGGAAACCAACGACTACTGTAATTGTGGTAAAACAACATTGTTCCAATATATGGCGAAAAAGGATTA
>ML800652.1:36533-59787 GCA_009831015.1 Picea engelmannii
GCATCATATACCAATGGAACCACATCGATCCATCTTCATCATGTATCAATGACAACTCATTGATCCATCTTCATCTATGCATTCTCATCAAGGACAATACATATTATATTACATAAATCATCAGTCAATCAATCCTTTGACATTAATCAATCACTTGACATCAATCAATCAAACCATTGGCATCAATGACAACATGATCCAACAGCTGTGGGTTCACATTTTTCATTTTTTATCTCCAACCTTTTCCGTGATATATATTTTGCACCCAACACTTCCGTCATATACATTGTGCACCCAACAATTCCGTCATATACATGAGACTGAGTAATTTATAGAATATTATAACATTGTACCAAGATTTATAGTAATTTATATAATGCTATAACACTTTTTACTTAATGAATAGTATAAACAAATATTTAAATTTTATTCAATATTATATTATTTTTAAAGTTTTTAAATGTAAATTTGGAATTTTGGAATTTTGATTTTGTTTATGATAATAAAGGTGAAATTAATTTTTAATTTTCATTTTTCATGTCCAACTTGTTTCGTGATATACATTTTGCACCGAACACTACCGTCATATACATTTTTCACCCAACAATTACGGAGTCCCGGGTTGGCGGAGTAGCGGGTTCACATTTTTCATTTTTCATGTCTAGCATGTTCCGTCATATACATTTTGCACCCAACACTTCTGTCATATACATTTTGCGCCCAACAATTCCATCATATACATGAGACTGAGTAATTTATAGAATATTATAACATTGTACCAAGATTTATAATAATTTATATAATGTTATATATTGTTATAATATTCTATAAATTACTCAGTCTCATGTATATGAAGGAAGTGTTGGGTGAAAAATGTATATGACGGAAGTGTTGGGTGCAAAATGTATATCACGGAACAGGTTGGACATGAAAAATGAAAAATGTGAACCTGCGACTCCGTAATTGTTGGGTTACATGGGTTATGTATTAAATATTTCATGTACTATCAAACTTAGATACTAGGAACCTTCGTTGATGTACCAGACATTAATAATTTTTGATAAATTTCAAATAAAACTAATTCGAGAATACTAAATTATGCATGGATACCACATGTACTGCAACTTGCAACCCACGCATTTACTCCCATTCCAACCTGGCAGGGACTACGCTGCCATGCATCACTTGTTTAAAACAGAGTAGTCTAAACGTTATACTTTTGGGATTTTTTTGTCACTTTTTCTGTTTGATTTTGCCCGAAATCCGGTGATGAATGGTTGGATGTGCAGATTTGAGTGGTTAGCCCAAAATTTGGTGATGAATGGTTGGATGTGCAGATTTGAGTGGCTAAGTTTGTATAATCCAAGTGTTTCAGGGGTTTTTCAGCACCCTGAATCTATTTATGCATTCAGAAAGGTAATTTAAACAACATAAATATAGATTTTGTCCAAATTTACATCACCCCATTCCGGCCAATTCTTTCTAGAAAACCCAAAAGGTAGAACGTTTAGCCAACGCCATTTAAAACTTGGACAAGTTTTTCAATGTTTTAAAACTTGGACAAGGTTTGAGAATTGGTTTCAGAATAATAATCTCTTATTTTTTTCAATTTTTTAAAACTTGGTACAGGGTTTAAGAATGGGTTTTGTAAATATATGATTTAATATAGAAGGAATATTCTTAGTCGTGTCCAAAAATCAATGGCTAACATTTAACAAATTAATTTTCTAGCATATCAAAAGATGGTTGTTAGTTATTACTAGAGGTCATTATCGCGATTAGCATAATAATTCATGATAAAATTATTAATACCAACAATTTACTGACATATAAACACATAATAACCCGTTTACATTATTAACTGTGCATGGGAAGCGATTTTGTGAGTTGACATATATCATTATGGGATTGGTTGGTGGTAAATCTTATTATTAATAATCTAGGTCTTGGAATTGGTATGAGTTGAAATTTTGATCTTGTTAGGTGGAGAAGCATACCCCTATTGGAAATGGCGAGAATTAATGAGCTTTTAATTACGAATAGGTTTTGTCCATAAATTAAAGGACAAATTAACTTTCTCGCGTATCAAAAAATGGTTGTTATTCATTACTGGAGGTCATTATCGTGATTAGCATAATAATTACTGATAAAATTATTAATATCTACAATTTACTGAGATCTAAGAACAAAATAACCTGTTTACATTATTAACTATGCATGAGAAGCGATTCCGTTAAGATGAGCTGCCATTTTAAAGTTTTTTTTACTGTTTGCAGGCTTACTAGAACAACATTTTTTAGGTTTTTTTTTTTGTATTGCACGTGCATCTACTGTCGATCGGGTTCTTTACTTTGATCATGTGATTAGATTCTTTACCAAAGTTATGCTTGCGGTTTTTAACTACATTGGGTTCTATGAAGAAGCAATTCTGTGATGCAGCTATTTTTAGGTTATTTTACTGTGGGTGGGTTTACTGGAACTACGATTTTTACTAGGTAGGGTGTTATGAAAAAGCAATTATGTAATAATGATGTAACTATTTTTAAGTTATTTTACTGTTGGTGGGTTTAACGATGATTTTTTAGATTATGAGCTAGGTATCCCATGCCGACCAATGAAACTGAAACTAGAACCGAGAGCTTTGGAAGCTATGAAAGAGGAGAAACATCATATGCAAATGGAGTATTCAGACTAGTACTATATATATTTCTTATTCCTTATTTTTAAATTTAATGGTGACAAGATCAATTGTTTTTTAATAATGCAAGGTATTAATTATTTTGTAAAATCTGAATTCATGTAATTTGTTATGTAGTAATAAAAGCATCACCCGAAGGAGGAGATTGTTTTATTGTTATCACTTTCACATTTACTTATGCCATTATCAAATTATCATTTACCAGATTAATGTTGCCACGTTATCCTTCTGTTATCATGTATCCAAATACAACGTCAGGCTAGGCCATGTTTTTCTTTCTGATTATGATTTATCCAATTACACCCATGGGTTAGCCTTGCCACATGTTGTAATATCCTTAACCTAAATTATTAATTCTTCCTATGTGAAAATGATATGAAACCCTTACAATAATTTGTTCAATGCGGAATATTATCAAACACATGGCAAGCACACATAAATAGAGAAGAATAATATGGCATGTTATTATGAATGGGAGCAATAATACAAATATCTCTAGTGGCTGTATAAACCGTTGCAGAACAAGACTAGGAATATAAACTATTGGCTGCTAGGCATCTACACAATATGCTACAAAACACACAAGGAAACTCAATATGATGCCAACATAGAAACCGAGGCTCTCCAATCATCCCATTGCTCTACTCCAATATACTTCAAGATCTTCAGAAAATACGACAAGACAAAGATGCCAAATGAACTCTCCTTTGTCTAGCTAGGGTGGGTATTGCACCACCAAAACTAAACCAAATGAACTCTCCTTTGTCTAGCTAGGGTAGTATTGCACCACTGAAACTAAACCTGCAGTGGAAGGGTTTTTCCCAAAACCCTAACGAAAATGTTAGCCACAAGAGCACTCAATACATACAAATCATAATTCCCAAAAAGGTAGGCTCCCCTTCTATTTATTCTTCTTCTCCAATTCTTCTAGATATTCCTTCTTGACCAAATCAAACCCTCACTTAATTAAAATATAATTATTTATTTTATTTAATATCTCTTTAGGGTTTGATACTTTGACTCCCCTTTTTCTTTGTTGACTATAGCCTACAAGAGTCATCTAGGCTATAGAGTCATCAATTGAAGGGGGACATTATAGTCCTCCCTTCCCATGTAGCATCTTCTGCAAGCAAACCCTTCCATATGTCCAGGTACTCTCAAACAACTCTGTTTCTTAGTCCTCGTTCTCATACATCCACAATCCTTTCAGGTGCAAAAACCAATTGTCCTTCCTCATCTAGCGGAGGAAGATTTGTCGAACCGATGACCTGTTGGCCCAATGCCTTTTTGAGGTATGACACATGGAATATGTTGTGGATTCTGCTTCCCTTTGGTAGCTCCAACTCATATACCACCTCTCCAACTCTCCTAATCACTCTGTAGGGTAAAAAATGAGGTTTCAACTTTTCTACACCACTCTTCTTCAGTGAATATTGTCGGTAAGGTTCTAGCCTAAGAAAGACTAGGTCCTTGACCTCAAAACTGTGCTCCACCCAATGCCTATCTGCATGCACCTTCTGTTGGTTCTGAGCAACTTGCAAGTTCTCCTTTAGGATCCTCAAGATGTCCTGAATTTCCTGCAACCATTCTTTGGTCTTTGGAGCCTTGCTCTCTCCAAATGCCAAATGTACAAATGATGGGGCATCATAGACATATAACGCTCTAAATGGACTCATCACGAAGAACATGTGATGAGTGGTGTTGTAACAATGCTTCTCGAGATGCAACCATTTTATCCATGATTGTTGTTGTCTTGACACATAGTTCCTCAAGTACCCTTCTACCCATTTGTTCACTATATCAGTATGTTTGTCTGTCTAGAGGTGATAGCTAGTACTAGGTGTCAAATCCGTCCCATATAACCTGAATATCTCCTGGCAAAACGTACTAAGAAACCTACTATCCCGATCATTGACTATGTTCCTCAGAATACCATGGAGTCTGAACACTTCTCAAAAGAAAATATCAACCACCTCAAATGCGTTGTATTCTGAAAGAATGGAAAAAAGTGTGCATATTTGGTCAACTTGTCTACCACCACATAAATACAGTCCCTGCTCTAGAATTTTGGTAACCCTATAATGAAATCCATGGAAATTATCTCCCATTTCCTCTTTGGAATAGGTAATGGTTGGAGTAAACCTATTGGGTGTGTCATTTCTAACTTGTTTTACTTACAAGTCATGCACTCTCTCACGCATCGTAGTACATCCTCCTTAAGACCCTTCCATGGGAATCTCTCTCTCACATGTCTACAAGTCTTCAAGTACCCTAGGTGGCCGACTAAAGGGGCATCATGAACTTCCCTCAGGATCTTATCCTTGAGCATGGATTCAGGGACATGATAGATCCTCTCCTTGTAGTAGATAATATCATCCACTACTCTGTATCTATCATCTTGGTTGGTACCTTCCATCAACTCACAGGCAAATGCATTTTTGGAGTATTCCACCAAAATCGTAGACTTCCAATCTGTTGAGACCTCAACAAGGGAAAAGACCGAAGGCCTCCTAGAAAGGGTCAACAACTACATTCTTCTTGCCCTTAAGATATTCAATATCAAAGTCATAGGCTTGTAACTTACTCACCCACTTCTATTGTCTTTCACTCAAATCATTTTTCTTTAGAAAGTATTTCAATTTGTTGTGGTCGATCCTCACTACAAAATGTCCTCCCACTAGTTACTGTCGGAATTTGGCGAGTGCATGCATAATAGCCAACATCTCCTTATCATAGATGGATTAGAGCCTTTCTGGTTCCCTCAACTTCTTGCTCTCAAAAGCTATGGGATGGAGGTTTTTCATTCGTACCGCTTTTATCCCTTCTCTGGATGCATCACACTCCAATACAAATGGCTAAGATAAATGTGGAAGTGATAGTACTGGGAAAGTGCTCATTACCTTCTTCATTCGGTCAAATGTTGCTTGTGCTTAACCAGTCCACCTAAATGCTCCTTTTTTTGTCAGTTTTGTCAGCGGTGACCCAAGTTGTGAAAACCCTTTCACAAATCGTCTTTAATAGCTGCATATCCCAAAGAATCCTCACAAATATGTGATTAACCCGAGGGTAGGCCAATCTAATATTGCCTGGATATTTCCTTGATGCATCTTCACTCCCTCAACACCTATTATGTGCCCTAAATACATGATATCCGTCAATCCAAATTCACACTTTTCTTCCTTGGAAAAAAGCGATTGTTCCTTCATAATAATGAGAATCTCATCCACATGCCCCAAATGTTCCCTCCACATCTTACTGTAGATCAAAAGATCATCAAATAACACCAATACGAACCTTCTAAACTATTTGTTGAAGATATGGTTCATACATGACTCGAAGGTAGTTGGTTCATTAGTCAACCCAAAGGGCATGAACACAAACTCAAAGTGACCATAGTGACATCAGAATGTTGTTTTGTGGATGTCCTCCTCTCTCACCCTAATCGGGTGGTATCCTGATCGAAGATCAATCTTTGAAAAATATATCGCTCTATGTAGCTCATTTATCAACTCGTCAATCCTTGGTACAAGGTATATGTTCTTAATAGTCTTCTTATTTAGAGCCCTATTGTCAATGGACATTCTCCATGTACCATCCTTCTTCTTCACCAATACTACTGAAGACGCAAATGGACTAGAGCTAGGTCGAATGTATCCCATCTCCAACAACTCTTGTATGGTCTTTTTTTTATCTCATCCTTGAACTTTTTTGGGTGTTTGTATGGTGTAGTAATCACTAGCTTGGCCCATTCCTCTAACTCAATGACATATTTGAATCCTTTGTCTGATGGTCTTCCTACTGGTGGTGGCTCGAATACCTTATCATGCTTACCTGATAACTCCCGTACGTCTGCATGGTAATGCTGACGATCTTGGGATGGCTTCTGCATTGTGACCAAACACTGTACTGTGCATTCCATGTCTCTGTGTCTAAATAGAGCCTCCATGCATCTGTTGGGTTTGGCCCTTGACCAATTTTTGAGGAAACATTGGTTGTGTTTGACCACTTTTGGGACTTCGACAGGCTGGTCGAAGATGGAGTGCCCATGTGGAGCTGAGATTGAAGGATCTCGCTTATTTTGCAGGCTTGTGGACCAAGCAAAGGGTCTACTAGGGTTTATGTAATGTGTTAAGGGATGTCGGCCCATGGTTTTACCCATGATTAGGCCTATTTTTAAATGTATAAATAAGTATCTAAGCGATGTAAGAGGTGCGGTTGGCTATGTGTATAATATGTTGTGAGTTACTAATTGGCTTAGTGCATGATTAATTGGCTTTGAGCAAGAGTATGTTAAGAATTGCGGAGCTTAGTGCAAGTATTTTGTAGGTTGCGTTGTGCACAGACGTTGTATGTAAGGCCTTGTGATATTGAGGAGTTAGCTCTATGCCTTGACCTAGTTTTGGGGAAGGTGGATCTAGTGTGCTATGCGAAGATCATCTATCCAGTGCGAAGCTTGGATCTGTGGCTTTGTGCACAGGAGAAGATGAATGTAAGAATATTGAGGACTAATAAAGAAGAATAAGAAGTTGGTGGACGTAACCCCACACTGGGGTGAACCACATATATCATGTGTCTTAATGTGCTTTGTGCGATGTGATTTATGTTGTTCATTTGCTTATTGTTGTTGTTACAATGTATGTAAATGCATCTGATGTTGTTTCTTAGTGCTTAAATATGAATGAATGCTAGATCTGAGCTAGTGCTATGTACTAAGTGATTATAAGTACTTGATATTTATGGTTACTGCGTTGATCTGTAATAAGGGTTTAATCTGTGATGTAAATGATATTCAAGAACTAATGCATATTGTTGTCTAAGTGCTTTGTTAAGTGTTGTAATCACAGATTTGTGTCCTAGCTTGGTTGTAGACACATGAGTCCTACAATCCCCCCTGCCTCTACCTCGGGTGAGACTTCATCTGCTTCACAGGTGTTTCCGAAAGGGCAGGTAGTTAGGGTTTTGTTGGTGCGTTGTTGAAGCGTTGAACCCTGGGTTTTCCCCCGTGCCAACAAATGGTTCCGTTGACGGGACCTGAAACTGTGATTTTTGGGAACTGAAGAAAAGAGAAAGCTCTGTGCATAGATCTGTTGTTGTAGTGCACATATTCTACTTGACTTGCAAATGCCCTGGTACATGTCCTATTTGTCTTTGTTGTAAAGATATTGGTCATGAGGTTGAGGATTTACCAAGGATGATTACTAAAGTTGAAAAGATGAACATGAGACAAGAAAACTATAAATAAAGTCAAGAGACTAAGGATATCTTAAAGAATCATACAGAAAAAGAGTCAGATACTATGTTAATACAGTTAAAAAAAGTAATGGATGATCATAGAGACATCAGTTTACCAAAGATCCTGAAAGAAAACCATCGCATAGTTACAAGAATAGAAGACTTCGACATAGACTGCGTATTGGATGAAGAAACATACGTGAAGATTATGCCAAAAAACACTTGAGAAATTTTGGGAAAGCCTGCTATGGTACCTTCATTGGGAAGGATAGGCTTGTTTAAAGGAAAGATAATAACCCTATGTGGAAGAGTTACTAATGTACCAATGATTGCTCATGAAACATCGACTGAAGAAGAATTTGAAATCATTAAGTTTGTTGAGAACAACACCCCTTTTCCACTTTTGTTAGGAAAGACTTGGATTGAAAAGGATCAGATCAGAAGGAAAGCAGAGGAGGAAGCCACAGAAAAGAAAAAGAAAGAACTAAGGGATCTCATAGCTAGAAGAATAGATCGACTGATAGAAGAATGAGAAGTTGAGTCGAAGCAACAGAATGAAAGAGAAGTAGTTGTCAAAGTAGAAAGATCGCAAAAAGATATGAAGGACCTATCCGTGCAAGAAAGAAGAATACCCACCCTGGAGTTAATAAGAGAAGAGGTATTACCTTTGAACCCTTTGAAAGAACATCAACAACGCGAAGTCACTATGCTAAGAAAATATAGGAATAAGAATGGAAAGAGGAATCCAATGACTCAGACCGCAGGAGGGAAGGAAAGGAAGCTTGGTAAGAAGAAGCCAAGTTAGAAATACTACAAGAAATTCCAGAGAAGACCTCGTAGGAGATAGATCTACAGAACTTGAACCTCACCGGAACAACAAAACCACGCAGAATGGGACTTCACTACAAAGAAGCTATATGACCATTGGGAGGCGCCCCGACCGTTAGAATAACGCTCCAGAACGGCTAGAAATGCAGTTATTGACGGAAAGAACATCGTTGGACCATTGAGAATGCACCCTAACAGACGAATTTGTATTGATTGAGGCATTCCTACCCATTGGAAGACTCTGTTATGACGCTTGGTTATTTAACTCGTCGGACACTGCACTAGGACCACTTTTTCTACCCATGATTATCCGAGCTAACAGAGAATCAATTCCATACCGCGCTGTGATTTCTAGACCTCGCCATCCATTTGATTACCTCACTTGTCTGTTCTCCTACCCAATCTATTTGGTTACAAGTGTGAATGTCAGGTGAACCTAGCGCGTTAGAGAAGTTTGTAGAGGAGATTCTCATGGAGCTCATGGCTGATAAATTCATGTCTATAGGAATACAGGCGTCGTCGAATTGGGGCCTGCAAGCATCCCCCTCGACTGGACATCATTCTAGCCAACCCACGATTGAGAAGCAAAGCAAGCACCACAATGATATGGCTAAGGCAAAGAAGATCCCATCAATCTTGCCTGAATACATACCACCTTTGGCTAACACAGTTACCTGTGATAGTATCCCACATGACTTCGAGTACATGTTGATCACTGCGTACATCCTGAAGGGGATACGCATAGTTGGACCCCAGTTAGGAAAAATACTAGCCTTAAAGAACAACGACTTCAACATTGGAGACTGGAAGAACTATGCGATGCTTGTGCCGCATAGGTATCTAATGAAGATGACTGGGAAGAAGCCACACATAATCTCCTAGCCGTGGATAAATGAGCTTGTGCAATCAACAATCTTGAACATGATGAATATCCCTCACTTTGGTCAACACCAGGAGGTTAAGGCTTGCGTTAAAATCCTCCTGTCGTGTTATCACAAAGGATATCTATGGCTCGACAAACACATCACTGTGCATCTGATGATGATCCACCTCATCACAGGACTGAGAATGAAGGGACTAGACCCTCAACAATTCTATCCAGGGAAGACTTCAGATTTCTCCCTGGCACAATGCATAAAGGAGGACTATGGAAATGTAGAAAAGGGAAAGCAAGGCTACAAGGTAGCATCCCTCTAGGATGGCGCAGTTCTCCTAGCCTGTCATCTTATATATGGCAAGCTCGTCAGAAATAACCGTTCGACGCAGGTCACTGGATTTGTAGTAGACCTCGCATGGAAGTGAATAGAAGGAATGAAAATGAACTAGGTGAGCTACCTCGTTAACGAGCTCGAGAAAGACTGCCGTGAAGCGTAGGATCAGGGCTACAAATTCCATTTTAGTTGGTTACTGGTATTGATCGCATTTGTCACTTGGCATATGGCGAAAGGAGTGACATTCCCAGAAGTTGAGCCATCGGAGTCATTGGACACAAGTTTCTCCACGTTGTGGTATACAAATGACATGTCGAAGCAGTGGCAGTTGAACACTGTCTTCCATGCTTGCTACCTGCAGCTGAAGCGTGCTATTGAGGCATTTCCATGCATGACACTGAATACATTGCACCAGTACAGACCACTAGTGAAGTTCTATGCAGATTGAAACTTTATCTACATCATTGCACGTAAGGATGAAATCAAGGAGGAGCTACAATCCTACTATAAGATGAACGACGAAGACATGGAGGAGATCACTGAAGAATGGCCAGTATAATTCCTTGTACCGATGGAATATGCAGAACTCTTCGACCCTGACATCATCGGAAGTCCCTTGGTCACCCGGGTCGAGCATGATCGACAAAACAACGCGAAGAGAAAGAAGAAAGAGATAGAAGTCTAGAGCATAGAAAGTGATGAGGAGGACAATGCCTTAGAGGAAAATAGACCTAACTTAGGAGAAGGAGACGAAGTGAACCAAGAAGAAGGAGGGGAAGAAGGAGAAAAGAAAGACAAAGGTGAAGTTACACTATGGAATGATACTCCTACTGAGGCCAAAACATCGAAGAAAAGGAAGGTTTCTCCACAGAAACTCTTAGCTAGAAAGAAGAATCGTGCCAATAAGCCTCTGTCGAAGAATGTGCTCATAGAGGATGATGTCGGTCTAATCATCACAACCATGGATGACGCTTCAGAGGAAATCTTGCAGAGACATGGAGCGAAGTAGGACACACTCTATGAAATAATAGAGAAGGAGATGAAGGAGATACAACAATCCATTCACTTGAGCTGCACAGTATCCACTTCGCCTTCTCCGTCAAAGATTGCAGAATTAGGGGATGAGCCCGCCCAATTACAAAAGATAGCAGATGCAAAAGAGGCTCGAATTCATCGATTCCATGAAGAGAAGGAAAAGGATACAGATGCCTTGAATAAAGAAAAGGAGGAGGTCTTAGAGAAACTAAGAGTTGCGCAGTCTTGTGTAACCACCTACGAGAAGGAGAAAGTTGAAATTCGGGTGATGTTCGAGGAGGACAAAGCGAAGATGCAGAAAGAAAAAAGACTAGATGCTCACAGAGAAGACTGCAGTCAAAGAGGAAGTGACTAAAGCACTTCACTCTGTGCCAGGCTTGGCACAGGAGGAAGAAGAGTCAGTCGATATTCAAGTGGGGAAGCTCGCTGAGGCCATTCAACAACTTCAAGAAAGAGTAACAGAGTTATATGTCCAAGCAATGTCGAGCACTCTACAAGAAGTGCATGATCAGAGGGAAGAAATCACCAAGAGCGTAGTTGGGAGGATCAGGACCCTCACCTTAGAATGTAATAAATTGAGTGATAAAAGTGCACAAACCTATGAATGTCTCGCAGAAGATCCGGAGTTGAGGAAACTGGAAGCACAACTACAAGAGGCGCAATGACTAGCATCCATAGTCCAGGCACAGATGAGGCTACTCACTACGGTTGAGCGAATGAAGAGATCGCAGGAGCAACGCTTAGTCCAAAAATAGGTTACTTCCATCCATAGTAGAGTCATGGAGACTACACAAGGACTACAGCCGACGATGCCTGCACGATTTTTGAAGAGATTGAAGGATGAGACTCGCAGCTAGACCAAGTGGTTGTGAAAGTGGAACAACGCATGGAAGGGCATGTTATAGAGAAAGTGATTTAGGATTTCACTAAGCAGGAGGCTCTAGTGAAGTAGCAAGTCGAGACAGCTTGAGATAAGCTTGAGGCATTTGAAGTAGCGTTGCCCAGATCTGAGTGACTCGAGATGAGTCACATGTGATTATTGGGGGCCTGTTGGCCCTTGAACAAGTTTTGAGGAAACATTGGTTGTGTTTGACCACTTTTGGGACTTCGACAGGCTGGTCGAAGATGGAGCCCCTAGGCGAAGCTAAGATCACGGGATATCACTTATTTTGTGGGCTTGCGAACCAAGTAAAGGGTCTACTAGGGTTTATGTAATGGGTTAAGGGATGTTGTCCCATGGGTTTATCCATGATTAGGACTTTTTTTAAATGTATAAATAAGTAGCTAAGTGATGTAAGAGGTGTGGTTAACTATGTGCACAATATGTTGTGAGTTATTGATTGGCTTAGTGCATGATTAGTTGGCTTTGTGCAAGAGTATGTTAAGACTTGCAGAGCTAAGCGCAAGTATTTTGTAGGTTTCTTTGTGCACAAACGTTGTATGTAAGACTCTGTGCTATTAAGGAGTTAGCTCTGTGCCTTGACTTGGTTTTGAGGAAGGTGGATCTAGTGCACTGTGTGAATATCACATGTTCAGTGCAAATCTTGGCTCTGTGGCATTGTGAATAGGAGAAGATGAATGTAAGAAGATTGAAGACTAGTAAAGAAGAAGAATAAGTTGGTGGACGTAGCCCCACACTGGGGTGAACCACGTATATCCTGTGTCTTAATGTGCTTTGTGCGATGTGATTTATGTTTTTCATTTTCTTAGTGTTGTTGTTATAATGTATGATGAATGCATCTAATGTTGTTGATTAGTGCTTAAATATGAATGAATGCTGTATATGAGCTAGTGCTATGTGCTAAGTGATTAGAAGTACTTGATCTTTATGGTTACTGCGATGATCTGTAATAAGGGTTTAATTTGCGATGTAGATGAGATTCATGAACTAATGCATATTTTTGTCTAAGTGCTCTGTTAAGTGTTGTAATCATAGATCTGTGTCCCAACTTGGTTGGAGACACCTGAGTCCTACAACCCCCCTACCTCTACCTCGGGTGAGACTTCATCAGCTTCGTAGGTGTTGCCGAAAGGGCCTGTAGTTAGGGTTTTTTTGGTGCGTTGTTGAAGCATTGAACCCTGGGTCCGCCCCTATGCCAACTATTGGATACAACCTTGGGTTCTCATGATGACATACCCCTCAGGATAACGCGTTGACCCCTAGTGTCTATGAATTCCATCCTCATCTCCTAATAATTCATTTTGAATTCTCCAAGGGAATATAGCCATTGTACTCCCAATACCATATTGGTGTCTGCTAATTCCACCACATAAAATTCATTGGTCAACGTGTAGTTTCCCAATGTCACATCCAACCCTCTAATCCTTTGGGTACACGTCATGTTGTACCCATCTGTAACTACTACTTCAAACCCCCCAAATTCCTCCGTGGGAATTTGTCTCCTGGTAACCGATCTAGGAGGATTTTCAAAGTCGACAGATTCCAGTCAGCTTCAATTGCATCTAACCTAGTCGAGACAACAAAGAGTTCATAGGGAGATTTTTTGATGCAGTTGAAATGAGGTTCACTAGACTTCATATGCTAGGGATTTATTTTTGTTGATGTTTTGGGGAAAATGGCATTGTAAAATGATTAATACATGAGATAGAGTTCTCATAATTATGTTTTTTTCATTATTTTAAAATGGATTATTCGGTGCAAAAGCAATGTTGGCTTTCAGTCTCTAGTCTCAAGGAGATTTCTATGGGGATTTGAGATCCTCAAGGATGGTTGAGAGATATGATCCAACCAAAACCCTTGAGATATGCCAAGATCCTAATTTAGGGGATATTGAGAGATATTATCTCGATGAAAATATTGAGGTGGTTTAGATGGGGATGTTACATAAACCCTTCTTAGGGGTTAGAAGGGGAGAGAGCTTATGGAAATATTATCAAGAGCTTATTGATTCAAAGGATGTCTTTGTAAAGGAGAAATAGGTTGTAGGCTTGTTTATGTAGCCCCTTTCAAGCATAATCAATATAGAAGGTTCATGGGATTCATGAATCCGAAGACATAGACAGGGGGTCTGGTCAACTCCGTTATCACATTTTTTTCTATGTTGTATGTGTGTGTATGGATGAATTCTTCCTTGGATAAGTAGAGTTTTTATTTATAAACATTCACAACAGTTTGACAATTTTATGTGATTATTTCCTTAATGAAGCATGGTTAATTAATCAAATTTCCCTTATGCACATGCAATTTCATCAGTAAAAGATCTTATTTTGAAAATTTGGATGTAAAAAGGTTCTCACCAATTTTTCAGATCAAGTGGTATCAGAGCAGGTCTGACGATTTTGCAGATTGAGAATATCATCATGGGCAAAGGATTGAAGAAAGGATGGCTTCAAGAATTGGAGGAGATAAATCAAATCATTCAAGCAGAGAATGCAAAACTCAAAATACTTCTTCAAGTTTCATAAGAGGAGAAGCAAGAGCTTCAAGACAAAAGGTAAACCAAGGATGACCTCTTGGCCAAAATCCAGAATGGTGAAAAAGTGGAGGACAAAGAAGAGTCCATAATGCAAAGGAGACTACCATCCACCTTAGATGTACAAAATCAAACTGAGGTATGCAGTGAAAGTGTTTCATTGATCCATATTTTATGAGTAGAGTGAAATGAATACAAATTATTAAAATATTCTTAACACATAATAACAAAGATCTAGTAAAACTAGTTTTCTATTCAATAAGGAAATAAGCTGAAACTGTAAAACACAACGGAAAGCAAGCTTGCTGGAATGGTGGCAACTTATCTCTCAGAAGAGATGTGACGGCTATGCTCATTCGCAAGAAGACCCTTACAATGAGACTCTGAAGGCCTTTTTTATAATAAACATGAATGTCAAAAACCCTAGATATCCAAAAACCTAACCCTAGGAGATGAAGTGCCAAAAGTCACGTGGGCCCCGTTTGGGCAAGTTAGTACATGAACTTCCCGGGGTCGTAACTTTAGCATATGATCTTCGTTTGAGGTGCACGATAGCCCGATGGAAAGGTCTATCCGAGGAATACACATTGTTTTGTTATCTATCAAAGGTCATTTTCAATTGTGGCAAGCCCTAAAAACGTTGTTTAGGGCCTCAAAATGACCTTGAAAGTCAGGGACCCGAAAACTAGGAAAAAAAACTGCCAAACTAGAAAACTGCCAAAATGAACCATTTGGAATAGGTGGGAGGCCACCAACATCCATATGGATGATTCATCATGTTCTCTTTTGTCACACTATGCTAATAATGTTGGCATGAATCTCCTCATGAAGATGTGATACCGAGGAGGTGGACTTGGCACTAATGGCTAAGGAGTCACTCATCCGTTGGAGGTAGTACCAAGATCACCATTTGAAGGCTTGGGTTATGGATAGGAAGAGAAGGGAGAATGGTCAAAGGTTTTTTAAACAAAGTGTGCCTCTTCACCATCAAATTCTAAGAAGGAAATCAAGCCACCTATTCCTCACTAGAATAAGAACCAGTCAGGAAAGTATAAAGGACATTTCAATTATTTTCTTGCATATAAGAAAAGTAATTTCTGTTTTAGATCTTATAACCATGATGTAGCTAAGCGTCATATGAAGAAAATTTGGGATAAGAAGATTGATGTGTCCAATGGAACTAAGACAAAGCAAAAACCACACCTTCCAAGTCCTGTCAGGAATGCACGGTTGAATGGAAAGCAAAGGAATTTTTACAGTTACTTCAAAATCAATGGCCATTGGGAGAAGAAGTGCTGGAAGTTACATCCCAAAATTCACCACAAACCAAGCAATAGGAAGGATCCTGTGAAGAAGGAGGCTATGTCAACCATTGTAAAAGCACGATTACAAGAAGAAAGTTCTTGGTGTCGGTTGGGTAAGCAGTTGATGATATTTTTGCAAGTTTTATTTCCGCTATTTTGCAAATTTTTGAGTTATATGGGGGCAGGTATCTTCCCTAATGAAGAAAATGGTCGAAAAATTTCTATCTCGAGTTCTGGAACCAACTATTATGGATTGAAAAACTCATTGAAATGATTCCAATGCCACTTGAATTGTGTCGAACAGACTCGTACGATAATTTTATGTAACGATGAACCTATTAATGTTACTAATAAAAATTCTTCGTTCAAACTCCCAACTAGGTACATCGTTGAGCGGATGGAGCTTGAAAATCCATTCTGAAGTCAACTCATTGATCAGGTTGTGTTAACCGTATCTGTGGGTTCATCCTTCAACCAAATTTTTTTTAAATCTTGTGGATATCTTGTGCATATTTATGCTAGGTACTATTTGAGATATCCCAATATAATTCATCAAGAAACAATTATGTTTCAACATATATTCAACAAAAGGAGGTTCACATTCTTTTGATGGGTCTCGATACAACCGATAATTGGAAAATCAGAGGGAATCGTTCCGAGGATTGCAAATAATTTTGTCGACAATAATATGGTGAGATTAAATCATCAACAATTCTGGTAGTATACTACTGTCAAGGCCACCCTCAACACTGAAACATGATATTATATGGATTCACAACAACACTGTGTGTTTCTTCTTCATGTTCATCAAATGGTGCTGCGAGTAGAATCCGTCTATTTTCGTTTAAAGGAGCAGTCATTGGACATGGATGAAATTTCACAAAGCCTATATGAACCTACGTGGGAGAGCATGTGATGGTTAGCAAATTTTGCGTCTGCGTCCTCCCTCAGTGTTAGGGTTTGGTATCAAAGATGAGATGTGTTGAGCAAAGGATATGAAATGATCTTACTCAAGAATTTTCAAATTCTGCTTGTCTAAAGCAATATAGAGGGGAATATCACCCTATGTTTATAGCCATGAAAATAAAATCCTAACTCACAAGTATTTATTACAAGTGCTTAGGCTAGTCTTTTCACAATTAAAAGTTTGCTGGAAAATTCATTCTAATATGATTTTATGAATATAATAGTTGCTGAAATAAATGTAGAGATAGAAGTAAAGACACCAAGATGATAATGAAGACAGATGAGACATAAAGCAATCCTTTATTTCATTCCAATTCACCAAAGAGTCATTCTTTTTACAAAATTTCATGCAGAAATTTCGGACCAAAGTCAAACTTAGACATCCCTGATGGAACATACAAAAGGACCTTTGACAGAAAATAATAAAATAAACTTTAAAAGATGGATCAACTTGCCACATATTGCTTCCCACTTGAATCTGCACAATAGCCTTTGTCATTCATGAAAACTAATTCACAAACAAAAAAGTATACACAAACTATCAAAGATAGATCAACACCTCTGAAAAACAAGTGTTTGAATGATGTAATTCATCCCTGAATCTTGTTGTCTACAATAAGACCCTGCTATCATAAAAAAGGATTAGGCTTGTGATAAATTAAGGAATGAATGGAAACTGAACTATCTCAACATAAACTCAAAGAGCAAACCTTAGTATGCTTCTCCTTCTATCCTCCTCTTGTTCCTCCCTTTCCTTTTGCCTTTAAGCAAATCAGAATTGGTTGAAGTAGTTGAACCACCTCATTAGTTAAGTTAATTAAGAGACTCAACCAAATTTTTAGTTAGGGGGAAAAGTAATAATCATAATAAGGGTTATAAATAAATAATTAGTATGTGGGACCCCTTGTGACTCCCTTTAGCTCTTAAAAAGCATAACATACTAGTTAATTAATCCAAACACCCCTCCTTGTGACTCCCATCATCATATTAACATTTGACAATTTATCTCAAAATATTTGAAATTATTTTCAACAAAATATATTACTCATATATCCAAAGAAAACATGTTGTCCAAATTTTTTGAAGTCAACTATCATCAACAATAAATAACATAAAAAAAATCAAAAACCATATTTCCCACTCTGAGATGCAATCTTTCCTTGAATGATGTTGTCACCCTTCGATTTTCTTGAATTTTCCTTTGGCTGCGCTTAGCCTTTAGGCCTAATCTCGTTGATCATGTGAGAACAATCATCCCTCAAATGCATTCAAGAAGACACAGATTTATCAGAGCCATTGGAGGGTGATGAAGAGGCAACAATGGTTTTTCCTTTGTCAAGGGCATGGTGGGCCTCGGTTTTCAACCTTTTTCTCACATGAGGGGACTGAACTGGTGAGTGGACAGGTGCAACTTAGGCAATCTGGTCAACAGGCGGGGGAGAAGGTAAGGAAAAATTGGGCCAGGCACGATGTTGGGAGACTGTCGACTAGATAATCTCTTACCATCCGTCGTTTTCAGGAACCTCAGGTTGCAATGAGACATGAGGGGGCACATGAATACCAGGGGCTTGTGGAGCTTGGAAAGGAGGCCTTTCAGGCCTAGGTTGGACCACTCCTTGCCTAATCCAATTGAAAAATATGGCCTGAAACAACTGGCCTAAATCTCGTGAGTCAACGCCAAAGTGTATGGAGAATCTTAGCCTTCTTGGGCCTTTTTTCCAATTAACTCTCCCTTGGTTGCCTCTGCCATGACCACCTCGGCTGAAAAATCTCATTCCTGCATGCATGATTGATTAGCAAATAGTCCTTTTAACAACCATACATGACAACTCTTTAAAAATATGAAATATATTTTGGCTCAACAACATATCAGACTCATGCAATCCAATCCATACAAATTGTTTAATCGTTGTCAATCAGTAGGGGGTGAACAAAAGGTTTTTGGGATATACGAGGGGCTTGTATTGAGCAAAAAATGATAAAATGAGGGGGAAAATAAACATGGTTACTGCTCAAAGACAAAAAAATCAATTTTAATGCAAACCAAAGAAAATATCGATGTGATCCAACCACGAAAATGCGACTTCAAACTGCTTTAATACAAAATTCTTCTCGACTGTAATTAAGTTTTAGAACAAGGAGTGAAAAATGAATGTGGGAAGGTGATGGGATTGTAATTAGTGAAAAGATAAATAATGATAGGGAAAGAGAGATGATATTGTTCATAAAATTAATTAAGTAATCCATAAAACCATTCTGTAAAAGGAAATAACACCAACCAAATGACCAATGTGACCCAAAAAAACAATTTCTGTGTACAGTTCAAGCAATCCTGTGCATTAACTTGATCCCTGTTTGTAATCAAATATTTAACACAGTGTCATCAAAACACGACAGTATGCATTCCACAACATCCTGTAGGGGAGCTCTTTTCATCTCACTTATACTTAATATTTTAAAACACTTCCCAAATGAATAAACAACAAAGTATTTCCACTCTGTTCAACATTAAAATCAACCACTGCCCACAAATTACTTCAATCATCAAATACAAAATCAAAGATCGTGCTCGATTCTGTCTTTTAATTCATTTAATAATTAAATTTTCAATGAGGTTATATTGTCACAGACCCTGTGCCTATTTCTTCTATGAAACATGATATTCATCAATACACATAACCGACAACCAAATGCAACCATCAATATTTTAAATGCAAAGATCTTGGCTTGCCATTTAAACTCACAGACAACCATCACCATTCAACACATGCTATATTGTGGAATACACAGACATCCGACAAAACACAAGAGCATTTCCATGACTGTATAGGTTCAATCACTCGGAATCTAAACATCCACAATGTTGGGCTATCAATCCAATACAACAAGGCAACAACAACATGCCCGATATCATAACACAAGTCGATCAAATTGCAACAAAGCCATGTTTAAAAACCCATGAAATTCTCTAATGGTGCAATCACATAATATCGATAACAAATACAGTGGATAGCCATGCCATAATTACCATGATTGCAACATTCCATTTTACAATTTTAAAACATGCAGTCATAGTAATTATTAACTCAACCTATTGTGATGTAGGAACGCCACACATACCCACACATCACACATGAAGCATCATTGTGCATTAACCAATTGTAAACTAATGTTGGGTTACCAATTCAATCATTCCAATGTAAGAGACATCGACCGTGCATTCAATCTAATTCACCATGTTGAGCTTATCCATTTGATTATAATAACAAATGCAATGACTAGATACCAAAACCAACACCATTGTCAACATAATCAACAGAGACGAGCCAAAAATCGAGCACTGTAGACAATACACCAACAACTCATAACAACCAACAGTCTACTCGATGACCATAACAGTTTCCTCTATCAAAACCCGAGCTTCAGAAAATGAGGGTTTGATCTCTGGACCAACACAGGGAGACATGGAGTTGACTACCATCATCGAGTGAGAAACTGTTTAACCAATGGTCCACACACAGGTTATACCATAATTAACTTCACAGACGGGATGATAATTCCCGTGATAGGAGAGACTATGAGCAGAGGAGCAAGGCTTCACTCTGGTTCTATGAAAACACTCAGAACACGCACGATATAACCCTCGTGGGTTTCCCAACCAACCCGAGAATGATGAGATAGGATAGGGCCGAGAAATAACAGTCACCTTAAGCAAGCCCTTTGGAAAACGACCATCACAACCCACTGCACAACATTAGTAACATGAATGAACTCATACCCAAGTGAAGCAAAGCGCAGTGACACAAGGTGTTCAAAACCCCATAACGACAAAAGACTGGGTATGGAATACGAAGGCGTGGATACCATTAGCCACTCTAAACATAATGAAACCCTATGACTAAAACCAACAAGGATGAAAGAGAGCCTTTATGGCTGCCAACACTCAGAACGACCAATAACTCTGTGACTTCAAACTTTATTGCAATGAAAACCACCAACGATTCATTCCAGAAAAATATCACCAATTAACACAGTTGCCTGACTCAAGGAAAGAAAAAACCAATACATACCGAGCCACTATCTATTTCATAACCAAAGCAATTTCATGGATGGCCAAAAAGACATACTTATAACCAAGAGCACCTTAAAACGCGAATTGGCTGAACGATTCTCCCTCTGCTTGAAATTCGGAGAATAACCACGAAAAACACAGTTGAACAGTAGCCCGACTAGGGTGGCGACCAGTGGAAAGAGTAAGGGTGACGCGCAGTAAGTGCATGCCGCCTCCAACCCCAGACAATTAATTTATTAGTACACGCCAACCAACTTCCCATTAAATCCTTCAATTAAACCATTTATCGAAACCATCACCCACTAATGGCCAATAGCGCGACCCATAATCATATTTATCCATTTCCAACTTATAACATAAATCAACCATGTTCCATATAACTCAACTAATCACATAACTACTATCTTATTGCTAGGGCTAACAATGACCATTTAAATTTCAATGCATGTAGCATAAGAGCATAGTTTGATCTCTTCCTTTTGCATTTTTCTTAGGTAGATTTTATTTCTTTTCAATTGCTCTTATGTGTTGTTGCTAACATGTTTATTGTGCAAGTGTCACAGTAAGGAATCCATGAACATATATAAATGATAACAATGGATAACATAGGCCATCATAACATGAAATCAGATCCTAGAGAAGGAGAAACAACACATAACATGCCTTATCCACCATTCAATTGTCGCAATTAGAACCAACACATAATAAGCCCAATCCATCACCAATAAAAAGAATATCTCATCAACCATGTAAGTAGTGTCGAATAATGGCACAAAAATCAAATAAGAGCCAAATATTGTCTCCCAATCTACAGGGGGGTCCCACGTACTAGTATTATTTATATTGTTAGCTTATAATAATAGGCTTTAGCAATACTTTGTGGGCGAAAAAAACTCGTTGTGATTTTAATTGTCAACAAAATGGCGACTCCACAGGGAAATTTGTTTTCAATAGATTTAGAACTCAAAACTCATGGTTTCTCATACCAAGAACAACAGGTCAGGAATATATAAATAGGAATATTATGCAACATGGGGGAGTGAGCGGATTTAATGGAAAAATGACCTGGAATTTGAGAATAACTCATGAAAAGTGTTAAGTGTTAAGAACCAAATATCAATATAGCATAGAAAAACCTCAGAATAAGTACTCAATGCCTTGAAAAAGAAAGAAACTCAGATAATAAGCCTCTTCAAGGGGGCAACCTCCTTATGCCCACACAAATGTACAATTACAAGATGATACAAAAATGAAAATGTCTCCTTGGTATATATAGGAGACTAGGAGGTATAATTACAACTAATGGACTAAAGTCAACATAAATAAAATAACATTACTAATATAATATGCCCTAATTAAGGGGTATTGAGCCACTATTTAGGGCTTAACATGCCCCTCCCCTTGAGACAAGTGTTTTCCACAATGCTTGAGTAACTTTGAATGCTTCTGTATACAAGACTCATCTTCCCAAGTGGAATCTTCAGCCGATAGTTTCCTCCATTTAATGAGATATTATGAAATGGATCTATTCCTCAAATGGAGAATTCTTGTGTTAGTGATGGATTTAGGATCCAATATGATTTTTCCTTTCTCATCAAGTTCTAGAAATATAGTTTGAACTGGGATCTTGTCACCTATAACCTTCTTTAAGCATGAAACATGGAAAACTGGGTGTATTCGTGAAGATGCAGGTAACTCCAAATTGTATGCCATAGTACCAATCTTTTGCAACACCTTATAAGGGACATAGTAATTTGGTGATAATTTATTATCCTTCTTGGCTTGCTTGAGGGACATCTGTTTGTATGGTTGTAGTCTTAAAAACACCCAATCCCCTACTTCAAAACTTCTTTCACTACGATGTTGATCTGCTTGTTGTTTCATACGATTTTGTGCCATGGTCAGGTTGTCCTTTAATATTTGGAGAACTTGTTGTTGATGCTCGATGTGATCTTGCACTGCTTGAACCTTAGATTTTTATTTTAGAGAAGAAGTGGTGGAAGGAAGGTGGTATTCATAGAGTTCCATTTTGGTGTCATTTTTGTTGCAGTATGAAAGGAAGTGTTATACCACCATTCTGCCAAGGGTAACCATTTGAACCATTGTGTTTGTTTATCAGAGACGAAGCAACGAAGGTAGCCTTCCAGACATTTGTTTTGTCCATCAGATTGAGGATGATAGGATGATCTATGAGCCAATTGAGTACCCAAACAAGAAAATAATTCTATCCAAAAATGTCCAGTGAAGATGGGATCTCTGTCACTTACAATAATCTTTGGGATGCCATGTATATTTTGAACTATCTCCATGAATATGGTGGAAACTATACTGGCTTTGAAGGGATGAGAGAGTGCACAAAAGTGTGCGTACTTGGTTAGTCTATCAACAATCACCATGATGACACTCTTTCCTTCAGACTTTGGTAACCCTGTGATGAAATCCATGGAAACCTCCTCCCAACGCTGACTTGGGAT
>ML800652.1:62013-116666 GCA_009831015.1 Picea engelmannii
TTGAATGTTATCTCTTAAAGTTCCTATGAATACATCAATCAAGTGCTCATCTGGAATATCTGTTACCTTTATATTCAATCTTTGGAAGTTCTCAATGTGCTATGTAACTGAACCCTTTTGCTTGAGATTTATCAATTGGCTAAAGAAGGTATTTCTCCTTGTATCCCCATAGTGTGCTATCATTTCTTCCATGAAAATTGTCCAAGTGATGAGTGATTTATGAGAAAAAAACCATCTATACCATACAAATTGATTGGGTTCTAAATATAAAGAAGGAATTCATACCTTTTGTGTATGTGGAACATTATGTAGATCAAAGAATTGCTCCATCTGAAGTATCCATGTGATAGGGTCATTGCCATCAAACTTCCAGATATTGATCTTAGGAACATGGTTGGTCTTCAACCCAAAGTTAGAGTTTCTCCATTATTGATTCACCTTCCTTGTGTCCTCATCATGAATTTCATGGGATACATTTTCACTTTCAGGTGTCCTCTCTATTACGAAATTTTTCAATCCTTCCATGATCTCCTCTTTTAAACCATCCATCTTAGTATTTATTGCCTCCAACTTAGCTTCCATCTCTTGTAGTTCATATTTTGTTACTATCTTCTTTTGTAAATCATTTATGTCCCTACGCATTTATTCACCTTCATCAAGAGTCCAATTAGGATTTTCTGGAGGCTTATTTGGTGTAGAATTTCCCTTTTTGGGTGGCATGTTGGCCAAGTATCACTTTTGAACCTTGATTTTGAGGTGGTTCTGCTAGACAATCTTTCTTCTGTTGTATCTCCAAAGTTTCGGCCCTTCTGGGTATGAAAATTTCTTTTTTGTATTTCTCTGATATTTGTTCTCTACAATGCCATAGGTCTGATAAAAATTGGATGTGCCAAGTGGAATTTGCGGTAACTTCCCCACAACTTGTTGATTTTTGTCCTTTCCATGAGATCTCACTTGTATAGCGTGCCCCGCACAAAATAAATGATATAAAATTATGAAACTCATACTAGAAATACTACAGACTATCCACTATTCAATGAAACCAGTCTCACTCAATTTGGATACACTAGGAAGAAGTTATGATTGTTTTACCTGGAACACCTTCTTGAGACTAGTCAATAGGACTAGTCAGATACCCTATCTTCCACAGGGTGTATCTACAAATTTAAGATGACCCAGAAGCTAAAAGTTTTACCAAAGATACCTTACTAGTTTCTGTGAATAGACTCCAGAGTTCAGGGTTTGAAACTCTACATAAATGTTTTCATAGTGAAAATTCTGCAATGACTCAGTTCAGGATGATTCCATAACCCTAACTTGCACAGGGTGTATCTCCGAAATTATAAGGCCTCAGGGGATGAAATTTTAACCCAATGTACCTTGATCCGTATAATAAATATCCTCCAAGACATTCCTTCTGAAACATTGTAGATAAAAAGTTATAGAGAAAATGCCAATGTGTCTCAGATGTAGCAGCGAAACCCCAAGACCTTGGGCTCTGATACCATATGTTAAGAACCAAATATCAATATAGCATAGAAAAACCTCAGAATAATTACTCAACGCCTTGAAAAAGAGATAAAATCAGATAATAAGCCTCTTCAAGGGGGCAACCTCCTTATGCCCACATAAATGTACAATTACAAGATGATACAAAAATGAAAATGTCTCCTTGGTATATATAGGAGGCTAGGAGGTATACTTACAACTAATGGACTAAAGCCGACATAAATAAAATAAAATTACTAATATAATATGCCCTAATTAAGGGGTAATGAGCCACTATTTATGGCTTAACATTAAGTATGAGGGGTTTTACCAATGTATGCATAATCATTCAACCGAAATCTGCTCTTTACTTCAAGGAGAAAAATTATAGATTTTGCTCTTTAAAATCTCAAATGGATGAAGAAATGGCAAGAATAAGTTGGAGACAACCAATTCTTTATAAGACAACAGTGAAAGCAGATAACGAATTCAAGTATGCTTCAGGGGAAACGTCGTAACAGTTGTGTAAGCTTGATTGTTATTGACTAACAATGCTTCTTGAATTGTAGAAAATGAAGAATTTGGAAAGAATGTTGGATAAGGCTGTAGCCATTCATTTTATTCTATATTGTTTTATCTTGAGTATTACTTGTTATCCTATTAAGCCCCACTTTGTACTATATGTACACTTGGGTAATACCAAAATATGTATGGTTGATAATTCCCCCTCTCTTTGGAATTCAATTTCACTATGTTTGTATCATGTTAGGTTTTCAGTGGAATTCTATTCTATACTACTAATTTTATGAAACAAAAATATTTAGTATTTTATGTTCCTATTTACTAAAACCTGATGTTAGATTAGTGTTTATGCAACATGAAGTCCACCCTTGCTTCATTTCACTTTAAGTCATTTACTTGTATTTTAAAAATTTGTGTGGTACAACTTGGCCATATAAGGTGCATGTACATATTATTTAATTAATTGTGCACATGCAAATAAATTAATTATACACAATAAATAACTTGTAATTATCTATTGCATGGACATATTTTAAATTTAAATCATCTTAACTTGGAAAATCTTGTAATTATTGTTTTAGTAAACTAGACATTAAAAAACAGTTTGCATTTATTTTGCATGCAAGCATCTGCTTAAAGAACTCCGGTCCTCATTATACATGAATAAAATAATTGAGCATTTCCCATTTGCTCCGTCGATGAATGAATTGTGCTAAGTGTTAAACATAACAAGATAATTGTGATAATCATTAGAAGAAACGGTGTAGGCGTATTATGAACTTAGTACACTTGGTTTGGCTTTGTGTGTGAGTGGAAACAGTTGTATTGTTGCACAGACACCAAGCCACCGGGAGACTTTGACAAGCCAAGTCTATTTTGTCTCGGGCATCTGGTTGTGGGGTCATGACACTTCCCATGTTGGTTCATTGTCCTCGCCCCCCACTGTTGCTATGGCTTATCCTTAACTCCCCACGACCTATTTTCCACCACCTAATACAAAGCATCCTACCATCGTTGGTGCTTGAACCCTAGTCATCAACCACCTCCACCTTACACTCCTCTCTACCACTACACCTTTTTTGGTTTGGTTTGTGGTCAACTCAAGGGCCACCCACCTTTTGATGTGGAGGTCACCTCCTCTCCCCTCAATCAGTGTGGAAAACACGTAACAGGATACCACATGGCATTACCATGTGGATTTCCATATCATCTACCCTGCCACATGGCTTCACCTTTAATTGCCACATTATCAACTCTTCTCAAAATAGTGACACGTGACACAAGTAGGCACTTCCACCTTTGTTTCAAAATCAACTATCCAGTCAATGTTCTTTGTCCAATCAAACAGTGCCATGTGGCACTATCTGATTGACCTATTGACTAGACAATTCCCCCTTGGGGAATTTAACCGTCTTTTTTGGAGGTGAAATTCAAACTGGCATAACTTCACCATATGCACTTGGATTTGGGTGTTGTTTTTTTCAATGTGTACTTAAAGTGGTACAACTAGTTTCAATTTATTTTTCAGTCTAATGCAATGAAATTTGATTCTTTTACAAACAAGTAGGGCTTATCTTCTTTTTTGCAACTTTCCAGGGAGAACTTCATCATACAGACTCTTTTTTTTAAAGTAAATTTGGCTTATTTTTTAGATCTATGCATTGATATATATATTATTTTAGTTAAATATGCATTTTGTTTTATGATTTTGCAAAATGACTTCTCACGAGGTTTGATTAATCGACACAAATTATTATTCTTTGAAATCATATATGGAGGATCTATTTAGGAGTAAAGGGTTATATCAAATCACTCTTAGGGTAGATGCAACACCATTGAACAACTAGAAGCATGCAAAATAGCTTAATCATAATCATGAAGCAAAGATCTTATTGACATGTCAATCTCAAAAGATCTGAAGTTTAATATTTAATCCCTTGACACACCGTAGAAATCATGGTTGAATTTTGAACAATTCATTGGGAAAAAAAATTGATTCGTGCTCATCGATCTTGATCCAACATAATTTCTTCATATTGAAGACTAAATCATGATATTCAAGCTCTTAAGACTTTATAACACAAAGTTCCTTTTGATATTTCTGTCTTTACATTTTATTCCATTAGAGATGCATTATGAGTAACTTATAAAATGCCAACTTTTGAATGTTTTTTAGAACAATTAGCACATGAGAAAGAGAAGCTCTTGCATATGGGTGTGTTTATATACTCCCTAAGCATAAAGCCTTGTTTTCTCACAATATCAAGGGCTCCAAACCCTTCAAGAAGTATTTCAAAGGATCCAAAGAAGAAGCCACTTAGGCGTTGTTCCTTTTGTGGAAAACATGAGCATCATGATACACATTGTTGGAAGAAGATGCAAGTGTTGGAAGAAACCATGAAGAAGCATAAAATTTGGTTATATTCCTCCTCCTCTTGTACTTCTTCTAAACCTCACTCTTTTTGCAATGGCATGCCAGCCTAATTGTGAGTAGATTTTAGACTCAAGGGCCTCTCATCATATGGCCAACAATAGAGATTTTTTTCTCGGGTCTCGATGATTATACAACCTAATAGATTTTTATTGATGATAGTTCTCCTTTATATGTTGTAGGATTAGGAGTGATAGATCTTCCCGGTGAACAAATTAACAATGTATTCTATGTTTCTGATCTTTCATCTAATTTGCTTTTAATTTTTCAAATTACTCATTTAAGTGATGGAAAAAATGTTGAACTTTTGCCTCGTGATGTTGTAATTGAATATCTAAAGGATCCATCTATTGTAATAGATTTAGGATGTGTTCATAATTCTTCAAGGTTGTACAAATTTGACAACTGAACCCTCATCCCCTACCACCATCTTCGTTGCTCATGCTAATGACTTGAGCAAAATTTGGCATAAGCACATTGATCATTTGAACAACCACTACTTGTAGAAACTCTTGAAGCACCAAATGGTGCATGGCCTACCCACCTGCTTCATGCAATAATAGTATTTTCCATGGTTGTGTCTTGGGTAAGCATCATACAGATCCATTTCCATCTAGTCAATCATGGAAAACACAAGCACCACTTGAATTGGTTCACGGTGACATAAGTGGGCCATTCCTCACTCTTATCATTTTCAAGTGTGTTATCACAATATCTATCACCTTTGTGAAAAACCTTTCACAAGGGCTAAGACACGTGTAACATGGAAGTGTTGCCACTCTCACCTTAACAATTACTTCTCTTGTTTTAGTGAAGGATGATATCCAACACAAGGGAGGCTTCCCTAGTCACCTCAAGGAATCCAATAACAATATAAGATCAAGTCTATGGCATCTTATGTTAGCTACACAAACATACCACCACTAGATCATATTTGTATATGTGAAGTATCGAAGACAATTGATGGTGTTTAGCAAGTTAAATAGGTCAAAGAGATACCCCAAACACTACAAATGAAATAAAACACTATGGTTGTTGCAAAACTTGTATGAAAGATGATGATACTTCGGAAATATATCAAGTTATAACAACAACAATAAATCAGCCCTCTAAACAAGTTAAGCATTCAATAAAATAGGGCCGAGAAATACAAGTTAAACTAGGGTTTTGCATGCAGTTGATTGATGAAATATAAATGACACATAACAACCCACCATTATATGATTCTCATCATTAAAACATATCATCACAACATTTAACGTAATAACAAAGAACAAAGTATTTATTACTTATCTTTTAAAGTCCAGCACCTGGATGCAAAACTCAGATGTTCCACTCAGCCATAGACCTCACTACTCCATCTCTCTCAGCAATAAGTCACCCCTGAGATGGGGCTTGTTGAAATATTGTAACTTCGAAGAATATTCTAATTATATTTGAGTTATTATTTTATATATCAAATCCCCTTTTATGGATTGATTATGTCGGGCCTTGTATAAGACCAAATCCCCTTTTGTGGATTGGTCAAACCATATTTATATGGTGGTATTTGTAAAGACGGCCCCTAGGGTTTATAAAGTGGTTTTAACCACTCTTGGAAGAAGTCGACCCTACTAAGTGAAGAGACATAACCCTAGCGCCTCTTAAACTAGTATTTATAAGTGAGGATAGTGCCTCACTTGTTCACCCATTCACTCACTCATCGAGTGCGCATATTTTGAACACATTTGCGGTTGCAAGAGGAAGGAGAAGAGAGGCGCATGCTCAGTCCTAGTTTATTCTTGGAGTTTTGGTCTTAGTCTTGGCATTGTATTGGCAATCTATCATTGATGAAGTTTTGTTGGGTTTTCTCCCCTGTAAGGGTTTCCCAGGATGAAATGTTGTGCACCTTGTGATTGTGTTTCTTTCAGTGATCCTCTTTATGTTGTTGTTTTGGAAATGCATTGCATGCTATATTAAATTGGAAATAACCTAATAACATCACTAAAACTTAACATGGTATTAGAGCTTCACTATATAGAGCACCTTTCACTGGGTATCTAAAAATGTCACTGTTGTCGTACAAGGAAATTAGGGATTTTTATAGAAGAGGAATTTCTGACCAAAACCTATCTAGGGAAGTGCACCCTACCCTAGTGCATCCTTTGGCAACTTGAGCACACCTTTTCAGTGGCCAGACTCTCCAAAAAGTCAAACCCTAGTTTTTTATGGTACCAGGCAACCAGGAAACCGGAACCAATACCAGAAGTACCAGTCCAAAAGTGCGTAGGTCAAGTTTCAAGGGGTAAAACCTGGAATTTTTAGAAATGGTCAGCTCCAACCAACTCAACTCAGCCTAGCGCATCTCCTGGTAAGTTCAAATTCATTTTCTGGGCACTTTCATTTTCTGGTCATTTTCCTAGCTCTAGGTCAAGATGTCTACAAGCACCAAGATTGTTGGCAAGTTAGAAGGTGTGGAATATTTATGTTCCTGGAAGTACAGAATTAGACTCATTCTTGAAGAGAATTACCTTACAAAATCTATAAAAGAAAATGTACCAGAACCCGAAGAAGAAGCAGCTAAAGAGAAGTACAAGAAGGATATGATTAGGGCCAAAAGAATAATTGCAGATTCCATTAAAGACCACTTGATACCTCAAGTGTCTTCTAAGAATACTCCAAAGGATATGTTTGCTACATTAACTAGAATGTATGAAGGAAAGAACATCAACTGGAAGATGAATTTGAGAACCCAACTCAAGAATACAAAGATGCAGAAAGGATAAATGGTTCATGACTATTTCTCTGGGGTTTCTCAATTCAAGGAACATTTAGAATAAATTGGAGACAACTTAGATGAAGATGAAATCATTATGACAACTCTTAATGGTCTCACAATACCTTGGGATGCCATCATCCAAAATATTTGTGCAAGAAAAGAGAAACTCCAATTTGATAGTTTATGGGAAGAATGTGTTCAAGAAGAAGAAAGAGCGGCCAAGAAAGAAGTCATCCTATTAAGAGATGAAGATCAAGCCCTAGATTCTCATGCTAAGGGTGGAAAGAAAAGTCTCATTTTCAAAAGGAGACCCACTTTCATAAAGAATCTCACTCTCCAAAGAGATTCCATAAATATCATAAGGGTCAAAGAAAGGCAAAATATTTCTCCTCCTATCAATGTTACCATTATGATAAGATAGGACACATTGCTAAGAATTGTCCTACCATAAGGGAAGAACACAAGAGGTGAAATAACAAAAGACATCATGCCCATGTAGTTGAAGATGATGAGCCACCCAAGAAGATAACTAGATAAGAGATTGAAGATTATGTTTTATTCTCTGCCCTCTCAGGATCGATAAGACCTGGAGATGATACTTGGCTCATATATAGTGGTGCATCTAAGCACATGCCAGGTCATAAAGATATTCTCTCTATCCTTATAGAAAAGGACTCCCCCTAGAAAGTTTCACTTGGAGATGATTATCAGTACCCTATCAAAGGAATGGGATAATCCACCTACAAACTTGATTCAGGAACTCTGATGAGAATGAAGGATGCACTCTATGTACCAGGTTTGACAAAGAACTTACTTTCTTTTTCATCCTTAGATAAGAAAGGTTTCAGGGTTGCATTCATGGATGGTGAATTTTTTATGTGGACTAAAGAAAAAACTATAGAAGATGCAGTTGTTATTGGAACAAAAGAAGGTGGTTTGTACAAATTAAAAGGTCACTTAGATGTAGCCTTGACTCACTCTACTGAAAGTCCTTGTGAACTCTGGCATATAATACTAGCTCACATCAACTACAAAGCCTTACCATATATAAGCAAGGTAGTTACAGGTTTACAATAATTAAAGGTTGATCATGAAGGTGTATGAAAGGGATGTGCACAAGGAAAGAACATAAAGAATCATTTCTCAAAGAGAGACAATAAAGAAGAAGGAATCTTGGAACTTGTCCACTCAGATCTATGCAGTCCAATGTCATCAACCTCTCTAAGAGGGTATATATACTATGTATCCTTTATTGATGATTACTCTCGTAAGACTTGGGTTTATTTCTTGAAATCAAAAGATGAAGTACTTGGAAAGTTCAAGGAATTCAAATCCTTGGTAGAAAACCTCTCTGAAAGCAAAATCAAGATACTCAGGTCAGGCAATGGAGGAGAGTACACTTCAAATGAATTCAAAAGTTTTTGTAGAGAAGTCGGGATTAAGAGGGAGCTCACCACTCCCTATAATTCTCAACAAAATGGTATAGCAGAAATAAATAATATAACAATTATGGAAGTAGTAAAGACTATGATTCACAATCAAGATATTCCAATGGACTTATGGGATGAAGCAACAAGAACAATAGTATATGTCCAAAACAGATTACCCCATAGTGCACTTGGATTCAAAACTCCTGAAGAAATGTTCACCGAAAAGAAGCCAAAAGTAATCCATCTAAAAATATTTGGTTTTCCAGTATTTGTACACATTCCAAAACAAAAGAGAACTAAGTTCGATCCTTCAGGAAAGAAGGGAATATTTGTTGGATATTGTGAGGTCTCTAAATCCTTCAGAATTTACATACCAGGTTACCATGATATTGAGATTAGTAGAGATGTGGCCTTTGATGAAGATGCAACACTCAAAAGATCAAGGAAATGACAATTTGAAGAAGTATATGAATAAGAACTTGTAGCTCCCAGAGTTACAGAACCCAAGAAGGAAGTTACAATTAACTCTAATGATGATATTCTAGAAGATCGTGATATGATAGAATCTCAAGAACCTCCTCGTATGATGATCTCTAACAAGAAAAAGCCAACTTGGGCAAGATAACTTATTCAATATGCAGAGAAGTATGGTGCCCCAGAAGGAACCATGAGACAAAGCAAGAAACCTAAACCATTCTCCAACTATATGGCCTTGAAGTGTGATCTCGTAGAAAAGGAACCTACTTGCTTTGAATAAGTCGTTCAGAAGAAAGAATGGATGGATTCCATGATAGAAGAATACCAATCCATTATAAAGAATGATGTATGGGAAGTAGTTCCCAGACCAAAGAACAAATATGTGGTATCTTCCAAGTGAATATACAAAATAAAACATGCAGCAGACGAAAGTATTGAAAAACATAAGGCAAGATTTGTGGCTCATGGATTTTGTCATAAGGAAGGTATTGACTATGAAGAAACATTTTCTCATGTAGCGAGATACACTTCTATCAGAACCATCATAGCTCTTGCAGCCAAAATGAAGTGGAATTTACATGAAATGGATGTGAAACCAACTTTTTAAAATGGTGTTATTGAAGAAGAAGTGTATATAGAACAACCACAAGGGTTTGAAGTTGAAGATAGGAAGACTCATATCTGCAAGTTGAAGATATCTCTGTACGAGTTGAAGCAAGCTCCTAGAGCTTGGTATGGCAGAATTGATAGTTTCCTAACGAGCTTGGGCTTTACCAAAAGTAAAGTTGATCCTAACATGTACTACAAGGTTATGAATGATGAGCCAGTTATATTGAAACTATATGTAGATGACTTATTCTTAACAGGAGAATAAAATCTCATCATAGATTGCAAGAAGAAGCTCGTTGCATAGTTTGAGATGAAATACCTAGGCCCGATGCATGATTTCTTAGGTCTTGAAGTTTCACAGAGCCTAGAGAAGATATTCCTTAACTAAGGGAAGTATGTAGTTGAAATACTGAAGATATTTGACATGTTGGAATGTAAATCCATGAACACACCCACGGAAACAAATTTGAAGCTCCTGGTTGATACTTCATCAAATTTGGTTTATGCTACTCTATACAGACGTATTATTGGATCATTAATGTATCTAATGAATACAAGGCCAAACACATGATTTGATGTGGACACCTTGAGTCAATATCTGGTGGAACCCAGACATTGTCACCTTGTAGCTGCAAAGCATGTGATGAGATACCTCAAGGGTACATTGGATTATGGTCATTGTTATACTGGAGATCATGAATTCAGACTATATGGTTATATTGATTCAGATTGGGCTGGAAGTGCTTCAGATAGAAAGAGCACTTCAAGATGTTGTTTCAGTTTGGGGTCAGCCATGACTTCATGGAAAAGCAGGAAGCAATCCAGTATTGCTCTCACCAGGGAAGAAGCAGAGTATATTGCAACATGTTCCTCAAGTTATGAAGCCATATGGATTTAGAATTTGTTTACAGGTATGTTCGATCTGGAGATGGAATCCACCGTTATTCTATGTGATAACCAGAGTATGTATAAAGATGAAAAAGAACCCAGTGTTCCATGATAAGTCGAAGCACATAAAGATCTAATATGACTACATTCATGATATGGTCAAAGGAGAGATCTAAAGCTCCAATATGTTGGAACAAATGAGCAGGTTGAAGATGTGTTGACCAAGCCTCTGTCTTGTGGGAAGTTTGATTACTTCTGAGACAATATTGGTGTTGTCCGAAAGGACCTCCCTCGAAAGGGGGAGTGATGTTGATGATACTATGGTATTTTGACCAACAACAGGTAGCTTCATTAGGATTTTATATCGTAGGGGATTGATCATCCCTCGGAAGATCCCGAAGCTTTGGTAAGGAAGGTCTGTCAGAGTACCTATGCATGTATATGCCAGTTGTGGTCAGTAGTGGCAGCTTCGTTAGGATTTTATATCCTAGGGAATTTTATGATTCCTGGGCAGATCCCGAAGGTTTGATAAGGACAGTATGTTAGAGTACCACGTGGTAGCTTGTTAGGATTTTATATTCTAGGGAATATTATAATTCCTGGATATATCCTGAAGGTCTGGTAATGATGGTCTATCAGAGTACCACAAAACGTTTTTGTTGAACATGTCTCATTTTGTTTCCATATGATGATGATGGTGTTGTCTCATCCTCATGTTCATGATGTTGTTCTCTCAGCCTTGTGATGATGATGTTGTTGTTTCAACCTCATGTTGTTGATGATGTTGTATCAACCTCGTGCTACTGATGATGCTATATCAACCTCGTGTTGTTGATGATGGTGTACCAACCTCGGGTTGGTAATATTTTTTTTCTAGCTGTATGCTAATTGATGTTGATGTTTTAGATGATGATACACCAGCTCCATGATGTGAACGATGATGATATTGATGATGAGAAAAAAATCTGACGATTTATAGATGAGCCATTTAGTGTTCCATATGTTGATGATGATGTTTTCCTCTCCTTATCCTGATGATGTTGTATTGGGTTTTGTCAGTAGAATACCCTTCTCATAAAGGGGGAATGTTGAAATATTGTAACTTCAAAGAATATTCTAATTATATTTGAGTTATTATTTATAGATAAAACCCCCTTTTGTGGATTCATCATGTCGGGCCTTGTATAAGACCAAATCCCCTTTTGTGGATTGGTCAAACCATATTTATATGGTGGTATTTATAAAGTCATCCCCTAGGGTTTATAAAGTGGTTTTAACCACTCTTGGAAGAAGTCATCCCTACCAAGTGAAGGGACATAATCCTATCACCTCCTCGACTAGTATTTATAAGTGAGGATGGAACCTCACTTGTTCAGTCATTCACTCACTCATCCAGTGTGCATCTTTTGAAGGTAGTTGTAGTTGCAAGAGGAAGGAGAAGTGAGGCGCATGCTGAGTCCTAGTTTATTCTTGGAGTTTTTGTCTTAGTCTTGGCATTGTATTGGCAATTTATCATTGATGAAGTTTTGATGGGTTTTCTCCCCCATGAGGGTTTCCCAGGATGAAATGTTGTGTACTTTGTGATTTTGTTTCTTTCAATGATCCTCTTTATGTTTTTGTTTTGGAAATGCATTGAATGCTTTAGAAAATTGGAAATAACCTAATAAAAACACTAAAAATTAACAGGGTTATCACTCCACTAAGGAAAAGGATACTTGAGCCAAATCTGGTTTGAAGTCCACACGATAGAGAAAAAATCGGGCCAAGGTACCAAACTTTGCAGCAATTCCAACCAATAATCTCTCATTCCCCATCAACCTATACAATCCAAGGAAGTGGACCCCCTTCTCTACTCCACAATCCCTTAGATTGTCCCACTTCCCTTTCAAGGTTCTAGCATAGACCGACTAGGAATTCTTAGAGTATTGAGGCTCTAGGAACTCCAGTTGCATCAATGGAGTCTCTCTGTGCCCTCCAAGCCTCCATAATCCTCACTCCAAGGATCCAACCTTCCACAAGGAAATCTGATGAGAATTGTGTGCTCAAACAACAAAATTCACCTAGAATTTTGCTCAAACAACTCTTAGGATTTCCCCAGTGGAGTTGCCAGTTTCTGTTGTAGGAAGATCTCCCTGTGGACAGGTAGATTGCCTCAAAGAGCTTGACCCTAACTCTAAGACAGAAAATGCTTAACGTGGACACTGACTTCCTTTCAAATCTACACAAACTAATACATGAGAAGGAGGGAGAATAGGGGTACCTCTTTATCGACATTTGTCCCTGCACACTCCGAGTTGAGCTCCGATCCTTTGCTCCTCGCTGAGTCCTATAGACAAACAAGATACGACCACTTCCTACTCTATTGATATTAGCTTGAAAACAGATCTATCTATCAATGATAATTTCATGTAACATCAGACACAAACTAGAAAGAAACAGGCCAAGCGTGTCATATTAATGAGAGTAACGACAACAGTACTTACAATCGTAGATGTGAATGCGACATCTTCGTCAAGTCCCCTTCGTCTAACCCTTTCTTGAAAGATCCACAACCTGGATGACGATAGTTTCACTGATCACTCTCCTTTGGCCGACTGTGTGTTTCCTATGAGATCATAGGTTTCATGCTTATATAGAGCCTGCTTATATAGGTTAAGAGGAGCTTAACCTCTTGAGTTATCTTTAGAACAATTTGAGGAATTCCCTCCTTATATCATGGATCTTTTGATGAAACCAAGAATTCGAATGCAACTACTTTCTAAACTTGAGAGATCCTCCCCTTATTCTCCTCAACGGGCCAACTACTGCCTCAGATTAGGCAGCGCTCCCTCAAAATGGGCATCAGAGCATTGTAGCGCTCCCTAGGAAGCTTGAGGGGAGTGCCAGCGCTCCAAAGGTGGATAGTGCTCCTTCAGAGGGGCAGACAAGCGTTATAATGCTTCCTAAGACCTTATAGGGGAGTGCCAGCGCTGCTAAGGTTGATTTAGGGGAGCACTCACCCTCAAAACCTTTGTTTAAGAGCTCTTCTCAGGTGATAAAAGTTATTTAACTTCGGTCAATCATTTTCATCCTTCAAATCAAGTGTATGAGATGTCTTAGGTGCCTCCTTAGTGTCTTAATTATGGTAGTATGCTTGAACGATATTTGCGACACTTGTGAACAACTTGCGACACTTGCGAAAGTTGTAAGGAACATGCGACACTTACGACACTTGTCGAAGTGAGCAATATTGAGGTGTAACAACATATCTCCTGTCCTATGCGTAGTTTTCTTTGAGGCTCCGTGCATGTAATAAGATTGGAAGAAGCTAATAAAGAAGAAGAAGAGTTGGTGGACGTAGCCCCACACTGGGGTGAACCATGTATATCCTGTGTTGATGTGCTTTGTGCCATGATTGTTCATATTGTTCATGTATTTTCTTAGTGCATTGTTATGATAGATAGATCTATGAATGCTTAGTGTTGTATAATGTGAATGAATTCTAGATATGCTTGATGCTATGTGTTGAATGGTTAGACATGTTTAGATCTGGGTTAATACCACGTTGTTATGTTATTAGGGTTTTAACCTGTGATGTGAATAAAGGGGTTAAAGACTAATGAATGCTATTAAATAAGTGCTCTGTCAAGTATTGTGATCACATATATGTGTCCCAGTTAGGTTTTAGACACTTGAGTCTTGCGACCCCCCCTGCCTCTACCTCAGGTGAGACTTCATCTGCTTTGTGGGTGTTGCCGAAAGGGCCGGTAGTTAGGGTTTTGTTGGTGCATTGTTGAATCATTGAACCCTGGGTCTGCCCCTGTGCCAACAAATGGTTCCATTGTCGGGACATGAAACTTTGATTACTGGGAACTGAAGAAAAGAGAAATCTCTGTACGTAGATATGTTGTTGTGGTGCACAGTATTCTACTTGCCTTGTGAAGTTTTGTGCTAAGAAAAGAACCGGATCTGAAGAAAAGAGGTAAGATCTTAAAGATTGGTGCTCTAATAAACGTAAGATAAGTGGAAATTTTTGTTTAGAAAGAATGGATCTAGGTATGTTTGATAGATTTTTTCCTAGTCTGAAAACTAGGGCACAACTAGAAGAAAGAAGATTTGATATGAATAGATCTGATAGAAATAGTGGCAGATATGTTATTCTGATGCATAGAAAGAATTTTTGGACTAACAAGTGGATGCAGGATCCTAGAAATAATTTTTTTCATCACTGTGATCCCAGTGTGCAGTATAGGAAAGGTTGGGGATCGTTTAAGAGAAAGAGAGGATTGACTCTTTGTTATAGTTGCTGAAGACCGGGACACCTTGCTAAGGAATGCCCTAGTAGAGGTCAAATATACTGGACATGAAGTTTTGGACTGCCCTAGAATGATTGCTAAAGTTGAAAAGATGAATATGAGACAAGAAAACCATGAGGAAAGTCAAGAGACTAAGGATATTCTAGAACACTAGAAAGAATCAGAAACTATATTACTGCAAATGAAAGAAACATTGAATGATCACATAAACATCTTTTTATCAAAAATATTAAAAGAGAAAGAGTGCATAGAAATAAGAATAGCAGACTTCGACATATATTGTGTTCTGGATGAGGACACACAGGTCAACATTATGACAGAAAGTACTTGGGAAATTTTGGGAAATCCTGCTATGGTTCCTTCATTGGGAGGAATATGAATGTTTAAAGGAAATATGATAACCTTATGTGGAAGACTTACCCATGTACCTATGGTTTCTCATGGAGCATCAACAAAAGAAGAATTTGAGGTCATTAATTTTGTTGAGAACAACACCCCCTTTGCACTTTTGTTAGGAAGGACCTGGATTGAGAAAGATCGGATCTGAAGGAAAGAAGAAGAGGAAGCTATAGAATAGAAAAAACAAGAATTAAGCGATTTCATGGCTAGGAGAATTGCACGCTTAATAGAAGAACATGAGGATAAGTCAAAGCAACTAAGGGCTAGAGAACTAGCTGTCGAGGCTGAAAGAATGCAATAAGGCTTAGAGAACCTATCCATGCAACAGAAAAGAGCACCTACCCCTGAAATAATAATAGAAGAGGTATTCCATTTAAACCCCATGAAAGACCCTCAATAGTGCGAAGTTACTATGCTAAGAGGAGATAAGAAAGAGAATGGAAAGAGGAACACAGTGACTCAGATCATAGGAAATAAGGCCAGAAAGCTCAACAATAAGAAAGAAAAGCTAGAAAAATTACACGAGGTTCCAGAGAAGACTTCGCAGAAAGAAAGCTTGCAGAACTTGAACCTCATTAGAATAGCAGAACAATGCCGACTAAAACTTCGCCACGGCGAAGCAATATGATCGTTGGAGGCGTCCCGACCGTTAGAATGACGCTCCGAAACAACTCAAAACGAAATTATTGTTGGAAAGATCGCTATTGACCATTGGGACCACATCATAATGGATGGATTGAGGCATTCTTGCCCATTGGAGGAGTCCATTACAACATTGTCTATTTAATCCATCAAATGTCTCACTGGGGACACTTTTGCAAATTGTGATTTCTCGAGCTAATGAGAATTGATTGCTATCGTGTTGTGATTATTGAAACTTCGCCACCTGTTTTTCTTACCTTGAGAATTTGTCCGCCTACCCGAGCATTTGACCACGAGTGTGTATGTCGGGTGAACGCAACACAATAGAGAAGTCTGTGGAGGATATCCTAATATCCCTTATGGATGAGAAGGTTATATCTGTAGGAGTTCAGGACTCATCGACAGGAAGATTGCAAGCATCCCAAACCGTGACAGAGAAAGGAAGCAAGCATCGCGACAACTTTGTGAATGCGAAGCTCATCCCGTCGATCTTGCCCGACTACATCTCGCCCTTGGCTGGAGTAGTTAGTCATGACAGTGTTCCGAGAGACTTCGAGTACACCCTCATCATTGCATACCTTCCGAAGGATACGCACAGTTGGACCGCAGCTAGGACTGATCCCTGATCTTAAGATCAATGACTTTAACCTGGGAGACAGGAAGAATTATGCACTGTTCGCACCGCATAAGTACTTGACAAAGACAATGGGGAAGAATTCGAAGATAGTCCCCCAGCCATGGAATAAATATTCCGCGAGGTCCACCATCCTCAACGTCATGAATATACCCCACTTCGACAGACATCAGGGGGTTAACGTGTGTGTTAAGCTCCTTCTATCGTGCTTCCATGGAGGTTATCTATGGTTAGACAAGTCCGTGACTGTGGATCCAGTTTTGATCCACATGATCATTGGATTAAGCATGCAGGGACCAAACCCTCAGAAATTCTACCCAGGGAAGGCTGCAGATTGCGCCCTGGCACAGATAATAAAGGACACTTACAACGATGTGGAGAAGGGGAAGCGAGGCTACAAGGTAGCCTCCATCCAAGATGGTGCAATGCACCTAGATTTCCAGTTGATTGTTGGTAAGATATTCAGGAAGAACAGACCAACGCAAGTCATGGGGTTTGTCATCAACCTTGCAGGAAAATGTGTTGAAGGGATGCAGATGAATTGGGCGAGCTACCTTGTCAACCAGTTGGAGCAGGATTTTCGTGAAGCACAGGAACAGGTCTACAAGTTTCACTTCAAATGGTTGATGATTTTCGTTTCCTTGGTCACTTGGGAGATGTCGAAGGGAGCGACCTTCCTGGAAGACAAGCCATCAGAACCCCTGGCTATGAGGTTCACTACCCTGTGGTATTCGAGTGACATGGCGAAGCAATGGCAGCCAAATGCGGTGTTCCACACCTATTACTTGCAGCTAAAGAGGGCCATTGAATGCTTCCCTCACATGACACCGAATACACTCCATAGCTTCAGGCCACTTGCGAAGTTCCACGCAGATCGACACTTCATATATGTCATTGCGTGCTAGGATGAAAACAAGGAAAAGTTGCAATCCTATTACAAAATCATCAAGGAAGATATGGAGGAAATAACCAAGGAATGGCTTGCATAACTCCTTGTACCAATCAAGCAGAAAAATATCTCTGACCCCGACCTCATCGGAAGTCCTGTGTTCATCCGAGAAGAATATGATGGACCAAGCAATGCTAAGAACATGAAGAATAAGGAAGAAGTGCAGGAAATAAACAGTGCATCAGAGGAAACTACGCCTGAATCACCTGGAGGAGGTGACGAAGTAAACCAAGAGGAGGAAGGGGAAGAAGACAAGCAGGAAAAGGGAGAAGTGACACCACCTAAGGATCCCCTTACAGATGCCAAGACATCAAAGAAAAGGAAGGTTTCCCCAAAGAAACATTCAGTGTGGAAGAAGTCCTGAGCCAGTAAGGCTTCATCGCAGAGCATACTCACGGTGGATGACATTGACCTCATCATTGCCACTGTAGAAGACTCTTCAGAGGATATTTTTCAACGAAACAAAGAAAAGAAGGAGACAATGTATGACAGGATCGAGGTAGAGATGAAAGGGGTACAACAAGCCCTCTATTCGAACCGCATAGTATCTACAACGCCACCTTCATCAGGAGGTATAAAAGTGGGAGATGAGCCTGCCCAAATACGTAGATTAGAAGATGCGACAGAGGCTCGCCTTCATCATGTCTAGGAAGAAAAAGAGCAAGCCACAGAGGCCTTGAAGAAAGCAAAGGAGGAATCCCTAGAGTAATGTCAGGTTGCGCAGTAAGAGAAAGATGACCTCCAGGCGAAGTTTGCAGAGGATAGAACGCAGATCCAGAAAGAAAAAGAACAGTTTCTCGTGGAGAAGATGGGAGTTAAAGAAGCAATCACTAGACCACTTCGCTTTGTGTCAGGCCTGACATAGATGGAATAAGGGACAATTGAAATCCAAGTGGGGAAGCTCACTGAAGACATTCAGTAGCTTCAAGCAAGAGTAGAAGAACTGGAACTGCAAGCAGTGACGAGCACTCCGCAGGAAGTACGAGATTAGAGGGAAGAAACTGCCAGGAGCGCAGTCGAAAGAATCAAGGCATTGGCTTTAGAATGCAAGAAACTCAGTGACCATAGTGCACAGACCTATGAGTGCCTTGCAAAAGACCCAAAGTTGAAGAGATTGGAGGCACAGCTCCAGGAGGTGAAGCAAAAAGCATCAACAATACAAGCACAGCTAAAGCAACTCTCAGCGGTAGAGAATATGAAAAGGTCACAGGAGGCGCGTGTAGTTTAGTAACAGGTCAATACCATCCAAAGTAGAGTCATGGAAGTGACCCAGAGACTCCAACTGGTGCAGGACAAAGCCTGCACACTTTTTGAAGAGATCGAAGGACAAGGTGCACAACTGGAACAAGTGGTCACCTCGGTGGAACAACGCTTGGAAGGACCTGTCACCAAGAAAGTCATTCAGGAGTTCGCCGAATAGGAGGCTTTGGTGAAGCAGTAGGTCGAGGAATCTCAAGCCAAGCTCGAAGCCTTTGAAGCAAAATTTCCCATATCAGAGTGACTCTGATCGAGTCACAGGTGAGTGTTGGGGGCTTGTTGACCCTTGACCAAGTATTGGAGAACCTTGGTCATGTTTGATCATTTTTGGGACTTCGACAAGCTAGTCGAAGACGGAGCGCCCAGGCGAAGCGGAGATCGTGGGATCTCGCTCCCTTTTACAAGATTTTTGGGTTTTAGGGTTTATGTAATGGGTATGGGATGTGGGCCCATGGTTTTACCCATGTTTAGGCCCCTTTTGTAATGTATAAATAAGTAAATAGGCGATGTAAGTAGAAGTCAATTTTGAGACCTTAGAGGCCAATGGCTTAGTGCTAAGATTAGCTATGTGCAAGAAGATGTGTTAAGGCTTGCAGAGCTAAGTGCAAACATTTTGTAAGTACTTGGTACAGACATACTGTGTAAGGCTTTGTGCTTGAGTTACTCGGGGAAGGAGGATCTAGCGAGGTGCGCGCAGATCTTCTGTCGAGTTGGCTTTGAGGCTTCGTGCATGTAAGAATATTGGAAGAAGCTAATATTGAAGAAGAAGAGTTGGTGGACGTAGCCCCACACTGGGATGAACCACATATATCCTGTGTTGATGTGCTTTGTGCCATGATTGTTCATATTGTTCATGTATTTTCTTAGTGCATTGTTATGATAGATAGATCTATGAATTGTTAGTGTTTTATAATGTGAATTAATGCTAGATCTGCTTGATGTTATGTGTTAAATGGTTAGAGATGTTTAGATCTGGGTTAATACCACGTTGTTCTGTTATTAGGGTTTTAACCTGCGATGTGAATAAAGGAGTTAAAGACTAATGAATGTTATTAAATAAGTTCTCTATCAAGTATTGTGATCACATATCTGTGTCCCAGTTAGGTTTTAGACACTTGAGTCTTGCGACCCCCCCTACCTCTACCTCAGGTGAGACTTCATCTGCTTCACAGGTGTTTCCGAAAGGGCCGGTAGTTAGGTTTTTGTTGGTGCGTTGTTGAATCATTGAACCCTGGGTCTGCCCATGTGCCAATAATATGAGAGTATGTACATTTTACATTACTATGCTCTCCAGGTTTTCAACTTTATAGGCACTTTGGCTGAAAAACACATTGACTCACCAACGTAATAACTCATATGTACACATATATTGTACAACTTGGAGATTAAAGTGGGGCATTACAACAAACTTTGTTTTTATAGAATTAATTTCAAATATTTTTCATGATAACAATACATGCTCAAGGGTTTGATTGTATTTCAAGCATTTGATTATGATAAGACATTTTAGCTACCACTTATCTAAACATTGATGGAAAACATTTAACGTCTATCGGAGGGTTCATTTCACTTTGATTAGAGGTTACGAGTAGACTTTTATTTCATGAAAATTTTATGGCAAGAGCAATGAAACAATTGTTTAACATTTCAATTGGCGAGAACCTCGAAAACAACTTTTTGTAAGATTTTTAAACTACTATGATGTAGTTTTATCGAGAATCATGATTTATCTTGAAGTTATATGGTAACTTCAATTATCATAGCATATTTAGACTTTGGAATCATCAAGCAAGAAATAATCTTTCAATTGGAGATATTTCACAATTTATTAGGAACTAAGGTTAGCCTTTTTATTTGGGGGAAAATTTTAGAATTGCAACGATGTCTATTGGAAACTTTTTAACCTTTTTCATCAAAGCAGTTTCTCACCTTTTATCGAAGCGATTTCATCAAGGAAAAAAATATTTTATCTCAATGAACAAAATGTTTTGTCCACTAGCCATCATGGAAACTTTAAACTTTTGATCGACACATTTTAAAACTTTTCATCGCAAAAAAGTTAATTTGTTCTTTGATGATCATAGGAAACCTTTAACTTTCAAATATGGGCACTATCCACTTCATTTTTACTTCTTTTTTTTCCAGGAAAAAATTCACACAAAAATTATATTAAGTATAATTTGTTTTTACATCAACAATATATTGATCAAAAAGAGCTAGATATGACTGACTAGCAGTGCCCCACTACACAAATAACAACCCTGATCATCTCTCTCCAATAGGATAAGGATCGTTGTATCATACAAGGTTGCTTCAAACTATAACTGAAGAAAGACAGAGATGTCTAAGATGCACTAATGCATTCCAAACCCACACAAGTAAAAACATATAAACAAGAAGGTCGAGAGGAAGAAGGAAAATAGAAGATGTTTATATGTTGAGCATGCCCGACATTCTCCCCATTCCAAGTGAAATATGTAAGTCTTACTTTTAGACACGAAAGTGGTTTTTCTGAAAGTTTATCTACCTCCTCATTATATTCTCGAAAAATGTGTTGGAATCTGATACCTTGGAAGGCTACCACCAGATCTCGAATTCTGGTCTTCCACCCTTCGATATGAATGGCCCGAAGATTCCAAATTTGATTAAGCCAATCAATGATCACTTTGGAATCCCCCAACACCTGTATATGCTGAATTTCCAATTGTTTAGCAATGATGAGTAACTCCACTTTGGTGTTGGATCCCTTTCTGCAATTAAAGTACCATCTGTAATCTGGAGCATCCACACACTTCAATGAACCCCCTACCCCATAAATGGATCCCCCTGCAATAGTGACACCATCAAAAAATGCCAAAGAATATCCATGAATTCTGACGACTATGTTCAGTCTTAACACCTGAGAATTGTTATCTGTATGTTTTTTGTTGAGTGCTCCTATGGTCTTATGGGAAACGGTCCACACCGAGGGTGTCTTCCCTTCAAAAATAACACTGTTGCACTCCAGCCATATGTACCAACACGTCAGATTGGAATACTTTTGGAGGTTGTCTTGTTTAAAATCCATGAATCCATACTGTCACCAAGAGTCTGTCCATTCCACGGATAAAAGTGAGATAGGACGTGCACAAGGATAGCCCAGATGGAATTTGTAAAGGAACAATGAATGAACATGTGCACATTATCTTCATTATTTTCTCTACACATGAGGCAAATTCCTGGCCCAATCCATCCTTTCTTTAGCAGAATATCCCAGGTTAATATTATGTTCTCAGATGCCAACCAGAAAAATAATAAAATTTTCCATTGAACGCTCCATTTACATAGATTAACCTTCCAACCGCTCCAAGTCGGCAGGGATTGTGTTGTTAGAAGCGCATTATAATAGTTTTTTACCGTTAGTTCCATTTTCGAGTCACCTCCAGTCCACTTAAGAACATCCTTTGTGTTTTCAGTTAGCGTGATCCCTGCTCCACATAGCTCCACAATAAATTTTGTCCATTCTGTAGCACGATCCCCCAACAGCTCCAGGTCATTGCAGCTCCACTAAACCTCTACAAAAGTAATCGGGTCCCTAGTCAACGAAGCTTGTGCAAGTGTGGATACTTGCCTTTGATTAAGATGAGTGATAAGTTCTTCAGAGAGAAAGGACTTGTTATCAATTCCCAATATCATGTCACACCCTATAGAAATTAAGTGACCTATTCTAGGGCACCAACTGATCCATTGATTGATAATAGGGAGCATATGAATGAGACTAAGCCGCATCCTCGAAGCTGAAGTGTACTTATGACAAGGCAATCTGAACCAGTTGATGAGAGTGGAGTTAAGTAAGTATTTATCCCTAATAACCTGGTGCCATATACTCTCCTGAGTTAAAGCATGCCAGACAGTATTCAATGCCAAATTGAAATGTGAGAGGTTACGGATTCCCTATCCCCCGTGCTTTTTTGGTCTCGAGAGAACCTCCCACCGACAAAGGCGATATTGCTTACTATTTAAGTGTCCATTCCATAAAAAATGAAACATCTTTTTTCTAAGTTTAGTTAAAACAGAATGAGGCAATGCTTCCATGGACATCCAGTAGATGGTTTGTCCTTCCAAAACTGATTTAACCAAAACATATCTCCCACCCAGTGAGAGCCACCTATTGCACCATAAATCGATTTTCTTTGTAACTTTTGTGACCAACCACTCCCAATATGTTGCACATTGTGCTCTTGTATTCAAATAAAATCCCAGATAACTAAAACCTAAAGAGAGATCACTAAAAGTGTAGTGGAGGAGTGATTTAAACTGGCTCAGTTCTAAATAAGAGAGACCTTGATAATGGACAGTGGATTTTGTTTGGTTTACCATGAGACCCGAAGCTTTACAGAAAAGACTAATCAGATTTGTGATCTCTCTCCATTATAAGATACAAGCCTTAGACAGAATGAGGATGTCGTCCACAAACAGTATTTGGAGGATTTTGTCAATCTAGCCACCTTAACTTCTGAAATAACTCCTTCTGCAAGAATATTGTTCAATAACAAGTTGAGACCTTCCATTACTAATATGAAAAGGAGGGGAGATAATGGGCAACCCTGCCTAACTCCCCTTCCGCTTCTGAAAAATTTTGTGGTCTCCCCATTCAGTAAAACAACAAAGGATGGAGAAGTGACACAGGACATGATCCAATTGGTCATTTGAATCCCCAAACCAATTTTGTGAAGGATCAATCTAAGAATATTCCAGTCAATGCAATCGTAAGATTTCCTTAAGTCCAATTTTAAAACCAGGGCTTTCATTTTTTTTTTAATACTGTGGAGGCTTTCATGGGCAGTGTCGATTGCGTCTTGGATACGCCTACCTTTCAGAAATCCCATATGTTCCATTGAGATTGACTATGACATGATAGGTTTAATCCGATTGGCAATAATTTTTTAGATTAACTTGTAACACAGATTGCACAATGAAATAGGGAGGAAGTCTTCAAAGGTTTTTGGGTTATTTGCCTTTGGAATCAAAGTAAAAAACGTGGAATTTAGGCCTCCCACAATGGAGCCTAATAATATCAATTCTTCCACCATTGCTAGGAGGTCCTCCCCAATGATATTAAAAAAATGCATAAAAAACTATGTTGTCCACCCATCTGGGCTCGAGCTCTTTTCCTTCTTAAAATGATAGAGCACAATTTTCAACTCCTCCAGGGAAACTGGACTATACAGTGATCTAGATTCCGCATCATCAATCATCTGTGGATAGAAATCTAACATCTTACACTGTTCAGCAATATTCAGTGTGGACGGTGCCCTGTAGAAATTCTTAAAAAAAACACAACTTCATCTTTAATGGAGTCCTGATCCATGACAAATTCTCCTCTGCCCCTTATGATTTCCCAGATATGTTTCTTAACTTTGTTATTTCTTGCGAACTTATGGAAGTACTTGGTGTTGTTGTCACCATTGGCCAACCACAGTGCCCTGCTTCAAAGACGCCACTGTTCTTCCTCTTTCCTTAATATCTCATTTATTTCACATTCCAATTGCCAAAGTGTATCCATTGCACCTTCATTTGAAGGGTCTCCACTCAGATATTTGATAATATCTTTAATTTATGCTTCAATCGTTTTCATCTTAGCTATGCTTTTAGTCATCTTCTCTTTTATCCATCTTTTTGTAAGCTTTTTCAAATCTTGTAGCTTCCACACTAATCTCTTTTGTTTTCCCCTTTCGGATAGATAAACAGGGTTTAACCAAAATTTTGTAACAATATCAACAAAATCCTTTTCAGTGAGCCACTGATCATTAAATTTGAAGGGATAGATCTTTAATGCCGACATTAATTCCAACTGTAAAAGAAGTGGAGCATGGTCGGAAATGTATGGGTATTTGACCCAAGACCTGTACATGCCGACCTCAATTAGAATATCCTCTGAGACTAATGCCCTGTCTAATCTCCTTGAGATCGCTTCCTAACTAAGGCGACCATTTCTCCAAGTGGATACCAGCTTTGTCGGTTTGATGTCAATTATGTTTTTTGAAGTGAATAGTTCAGTATAGTAATCATCAATGATACCATCCCAGGCTCTGCCCCACGCCTCTTCTGGTGAGAGTATGATATTAAAATTGCTTGCCATAATAAAGTTTTTAATGGATAAAATGTTGATGCCTTCCATTGAGTGCCAGAAAGTCTTCTGATTTGTGCATGGTCAGTAGATATTAAGCAATGCAATCTCCCTCTTATTTATTAGATTCCTACCTGTTAACAAAATAACACCCATCGTGAGATAAGGAACCAAGTCGAACAAGTTTGGATCCCACGTGGCTAACAATTCTCCATATTTACCCATAGAATTAACATAGCAAATGGCCCAAGACGGTCGGAAATTAAATAAAAAGTCCCTTGCTTTCTGAGCAAAAACCAAAGTTTCTTGAAGAAAAATAATTTAAGGTCGGGTGAGGTCCAATAGGTGACGTAAGGAAGCAACTTTGAGGATGCCTCCAATCCCTCTTACATTTAGGGAGAGCAGTAACATTACTTAGCTCTTGTCAGGGCTTTCAATGCTCAAAGAGGCTAAGTGTCACTGGAGGAAGGAGATGACTCTAAAATATTTACCGAATTATGTGACAATTTTTTTCCGACAACTTCTCGTTTTGATAGGTGAGAGCTCTACACCTAAGCCCCTCGACCATGCGTAGTATTTCCATTCCCTTGCCGAAAGAATCTTGGAGCTAGTAGCCTTTGAAGACTCCGCAGGGTCAAGACACTTCTTCCCCAAAAAAGTTGGAAGCTTAATGGATTCTTTATTATCCTTAATATGCGGTAACAATGACTCAAGTACCATATTGAGGGATGTCTCATCTTCCTCAGGTTCTCGAAAGCTAGGCTCCATCAATGACTCATTTAGCATGGGAAGTGGAGGGTTGGGAGTCGTACATGAACCCCACGGATCATCCACTTGGGTGACTGGAAGTTGAGGTGTCCTTGTGGGTAAGCTGGGCATAATAGTTTAAACAGAAGCAACAAGGTGGTCAAAATCAAGGTTGGGTGTCATACCCACTTCGAATGATAGAAGAAAAGGCTTCTTAGTAGTTCTCGATAGGTCTAGACCCCCCTCAGTAACCCCAAAAGAACCAGAAGTAGAGAGTATAAAACAACTGGAGGTTTCTAAAGCTTATTTTCCCACAACGATAGTGAGGAAAAGAGTTAAGGGCATAAAAATTTCAAATTACCCGAGAGAGAGAAAGTGTCAGTTCTGAAGGGAGCTCAGGCTCGACTGCACTGTGGAAAGTCATGTCGCCCAAATAATCCACTTCATTCATGTATTCCGGAGGATCTTCTTGAAGGAGGGTATCTTCGGATTTTTCCTCCATAACTTTCCAGTGCAGTCCTGTTGAAGATGGCCTGTACAGTGGCACCAACTGCATCTGAAAGGGATCCCTTGATAATCTAAGCATTGTTTAGTATGTCGGCCTTGCCATTCTATATCCAGTAACTCCGGGAGCCCTTCATGAATGTTTACTTCAACCAATATCCAACCCACTTTCCTTGTTGAATTTGTCAGGGTTGAAGTATCAAGAGAAATAAAACTACCCAGTGTGTTCCCTATGGCCTTTAAAGCCCCCTCGTTCTAGAAGTGGATAGGGAGTCCCGAAAAAAGAAACCAAATATGCTTGTGTTGGAAATGCTCTGTTAAGGGGTCAAAGGCCACCCTCCACCTTTTCAGCATTAGTGTGCTCCCTCCCAAAACCTAGAATCTGTCCAATAGAATATTGACATCCTCCGGGGTTTTGCAGATGAAACCCATCCACCCTTTAGTGAGATAAAGTATTTCCGGAGCATACCCGAGAATAGGGATCCACGTATTATGCACCCATTCTGTGACTGAACTATCCGCTAGATAGGAGTAAGAAAGTCGCCCTATCAATCCACACAATGCTAGTCTACAGGTCTCTTCAAGACCCACATCCGCCCCCAATACCATCCTTCGAATTTTCTTGTTAGGCTTCCACGTTCTCTTCCGAACCCCTGGCTGTGAAAGGTTTAAGTGAGAGCTCCTTAAACATCCTACCGATGATTCACCTTTTGCACCTTTCTTTAGTAATGTAACTGAGTCAGTGCGACGATGAAGATGAAAAAAAATGGTAGTTGCAGGGGAACCATCACCAGGAGAGTTTGTATGTAACAAAGAGTGGTTCAGGGGTTAACAGGTGAAGAAAGGAGATAATGAGCGCTAATTCCATTCGAGTTAGGTAAGGGATTGTTAATAAGAGATGGTGTGCCAGACTACACATAAGCCAAGTCTTCCGATTTGAAAATCCCTTCCCTATGCCACTGCTCCTCGTTCGACGGATTCATAAGTGTCGTGACGTCTTGGAGGATGTCAGCATTCATGTTCGAGTCCATAGAGAAACCGCTGATAGTTACTAAGCTAAAAACAAAATTTCTTTAATCCCAAGAATAGACTGAAGTCTGGAAGTGAATCCTAAGCCCAATGATCGGGAATTTAACCCCCGAGATAATGGTTGACAATCGGTCACACCGCCAGTAGGTAGACAAAGTTAACTGCCACAAGGAAAAGGAAACTGCCAAAACAATCGGTTCAGATACCGAAAAGAATAAAAAATACCAGACCCGAGACACTACCCAATACGTACATAAAAAAAACTGACAAAGGCAGAAAGGCTGGCCGGTGGAGAGAAAAGTCTCTAAGAAGGACAAGGTTGGGCCTCTTGCTCAACTACACATTCCATAAAATGTAAAGAATTAATGTATGGAAGCCAACAAAGCATTTTTCACCCTCCTGTGGACGATGATCCTCCATTGATGAAGCTTGGATGTTCTCGCCCCTCCAACACTCAATTCATTATTGGATTTAAAGCCAAAATTTGAATTATGCATCTATCATTGGCCCAATACATAAGTAACATTTAATCTTCCATAACTTGAAGCTTAACGAGTCCTTATTTTGCAGAAGATTTTAAGAGAATCTGAAGAACAAAGAACTTGTCTCTATTATTGGATCCATGACCAACACCAAATTTTTTTTCTTCACTTCATTTTTACTTAATTCACACATTGCATCAGAGTTACTATTAACTTTACAAAAATGAAAGTTTGATCTTACCTCCGATGAATAAAGTGCATCAGAGTAAATTTTCATTGGAGTGCAAAGCTGACTTGTTACTCCGAGGAGATTTTCAAAAAACATTTTTCTTGATCTTTTTAACTTAGATTTTTTTTATTTTTTTTTCATAGAAATAAGGTGAACCAAAACAAAGACTTGCTTTCCATAGAACTCCATCAAAATTAAAAAAGAATGAGTTTTATAAATGAAGAAACCAAAACTCAAAGGAAAAGAAGAAATGGATACTCAAATTTTCATTCAAAATTTTAGTGTGTGTTGAAGTGTCAACACTAAACACTAGGCAAGAAACATACTATTAAGAGGAAGAGGTCCTCAAGATTTTGTGATATTTTAGCAACATAATCTTAGTTGTGAAAACAGATATGGATGGAGTGACCTCAATTGTTATATTTATAATGAAATAATGGTTAAACCCCCTTGACATGCTCGTCCAAATAGTGGCTAAAGATGACCAAATCAAGATTAACAATAGAAATTAGGATTTAGGATGGTCCACATATAACTAACCTCCCATCATGCTAATTCAGATGCATTGATGAGATGGAAATAGTAAAAAATGGATATTTTACAGAGTAGTGCAGCTTTTGGGGGATATTTCTATGTTATCCGAGTGCACTTTTAAGGGGTGATATTTGTGCTAGCCACTTTTGATCAATTTCAAGGTTTAACTAGGTCGAAAGGGAATGAAAATGAAGGCTATGCATGCCAATAGTGATGTATTTATGTATTACTTTTGAAAATGCTACAAGTGAGTAGTTTAGATATGATAACATGTTTCCCCTTGATGTGTGAGGTTAGAAGCAAATTGTATGTCCAAAATACATCACGGTTTCTTTACCCAAGTACAAAAAATGACCAAGGAGGAAGTGAAATGTCTAAGGAAGGAGGACAACCCACAAAAGGGAAATGGAGAACCACCTATGAACAACAAGTCAAAAAGTGATATGTGTATAAGCTCTCAATAGGGACAAGGTGGGAATACCCATGCTGGTCAATATATCTCACAATAATGATGCAATGGTGTGCCATGGCATAAATAGGCTAGACAAATGAGATAAAATGGTGCCCAATACAATATAAAGAATTATCTTGGTGAATATTTGTTGAAATACAATACAATGATAGAAATATCTAGGATAAACATCATGAAGGCTACAATTGGGTTGAATACATAGGAACTAATGCCCCTAGTGGGGGGGACAACCAAAGAAGCCTCGTAGAACAGGAAGAGAGACTCCCAAGATCTAGGAACAGTGAGCTAGCAAGAGGGAAGTTGAAGCAAATGGATTTGAAAATGGTTAATTGAGCCATTCCAATCCAAGGAATTGCAATTGAGGTTGAATCACTAGAATAAGTGCACAAATATCAATAGTGTTAAAATGAGCTAGAGTTGATCACATGATATCATACCACGTTTGAGAGCAATGCGGGACCTCTTAGTTTTGTTTGAGGTAACCCATCAATGAGGAAAATGGGACCAAAGTACACAAGACTAACCCCTATAATTAATCTGTTAGTTTTGATAGGGGGGATTTTCTAGCACCTAAGTATAGGAGGAACACCTAAGGACTAGCATTCAAATTATGACAACTAGAGCTATATATCTAGAAACAAATTTAGTGGCCAAAGAATGTGGGGAACTACCTAAAGGGAAACCTCTTACTAAGGTTGATATAACTCACAGATGTCTATGAATCCAATACAATCAATTGGACTAATAAACCATTAAGTATATGAATCTCAATGGTGTAATAATGAGCTGGAGTTGAGCACATAAGAAACAACCAAGTCAGAAAGCAATGATGATTCTCCCTTCTTGGTCCAAGGTCACTCACCAATGAGGAATATGAACCAAAGGTACACTATCCTCAAAACCAAACCCCTAGGATATGTGTGTTGAAGTCGATAGAGGAAGGTGTTGGAGTCAAGGGGCAAACGGATCTTTGAAACTAGCATGAGATAAAAAGTACAAGATGACTAACACCTAGGGATGATGGGAAGGAAAAGAGGGGTGGAATCATGACTTCTCTTGTTCAGAGCATAAAGCTAAGGCTGACATAGAAACAATTGAAAGCATTCCATGTGGAATGATGAATTATTGGGAAAAAAAAAAATTCAAAGACAAATCAGTAAAGCAAGAGGACAACAGGAGGTCATGTTGGGTTGTTATATTCTTTGCAAAGGAAAACATTCTAACCAACTAGCTAGTCGAGGTGGATCGACTGGAGTAAATATTGACTAACTAATAAGTCAAGATGATGGTTGGATGATCGATATGAATGTCAAATTCAACTGACTAGGATTCAATAAACAGGTTGAAGGTCAACCAAATGGAGGTCAACTGGTAGGTAGTCGACTGGAATTCGATTGGAGGTCGACTGGTTCATAACTGACCAATGGTCAGCTGAGTAGTCAATTATAATGGAATCTTGATATTCACAAGATTGCAACCAATCATTTGCATGGACCTGTAACCATTTTTGGGATCCATGATTTATGGTTTTGCATGCAATAAAACCTATAAATAAGGTATTAGGTAATACTATAAAAATGTTAACACTTAGAAATATTTAGAATCGTAATGGTCATGTAGATGTAAGATGAATTGGTTGTAGGGTTTTTCTTGTGTAAAACAAGAGAGTATGATGGTGATTATGTCTTAGGTGTAGACCAAGGCTAGTCATGTAACTTTTTATTCTATGGATGAATAAGATAACAAGAGAGCATGAGATTCTCAAGGAATGGTAGTTTTCTCGATTAAGGGTTTCTAGGGTAACACCTCTATGTACTGTGTGTTTGTCATTCTTTATTTTCTACTTATATATGTCTTTTCTTTCCTGGTTAGTTTAGTGTGAGTGTTATTTCTCTACAGGTGAAAACTCAACAACAATAGAAGTGAAAAACCCATGGAGATAAGGGTAAACTATAAGTTGTAATATAACCTCAATTTCAAATTCTCAACATTCAATCCCTGCATTTGCACTTAAAAAGTTTGTAAATCCCATAAAAAGTTTGTAAATCCCATAATCAATTTTGATATGCATTTGCACTTAAAAAGTTTGTAATTACCTAATATTTAATATTATCCCTCACATTATATTAGTATAAAAAAATTGTAAAATAAAAAAACAAATATGATCCATCTCTACAAAAATATTTTATGACAAGGGATCTTTGATTATTTAAGATTTGAAAATATTTAGAATGTATAATGTATAATGAGATTTTGAACATAATATATTACATAAGTATTGAACATTATATATTTACCTCAAGCATTTGAAGTTGACAAATATATTTATAAAAAAAATTTATCATCTACTTTTTGGACATATTGATTCGGGAATTTCTGTGAGAACCTTCTCTACAAAAATCTACGACGAGGAACTTTTACTGATGCTTAATTGCATGTGAACATTATCAAGTAATTTCTAATCATTGCATATGGACATGAACAAAAGCATCATAATTAGGTGCATATGTGTAATTAAATATTCTACTTAACCAAGTGAGAATGCAATCAAAACTCACACATATAAATTTTCACCCATGTGTTAACGAAGTTCACTAGACTCTGTTGGTTGCATCTCTGGATCCGCTTGGAATACAAATCACTTTATTATCTTTCCTTTAGCAAGGTTGAAACCTTCTCACAAAATGTGGCACATGCTCCTTACAGGGATGAAACCCAGAGCAACCTTCTCTTACACAAAGAACTTAAGGCTATCACATAAGTGACATTTCTTCAAACACCAAAAGGATTACATTCATCTCAATGAAAATCTCTCTCAAAGGGGCTTAAAAGGGCCTCAAGGTGGCCTCCCCCTTTACAATGCTTACATAATGAATTTATCTAGTTTCCCTCTCTTCCTAATTCAAGGAGACAAGATCCACAATTTTAGGATCTAATAACAACTAAAGGACAAAACTAAGAAAGCATATCAACCAATCTTAACTTCCCCTTGAGACTAGAAAACCACTTGTGATAAAATGAGGAAGAATCCCAAACCAACTCATGAGACTCCCAACTTCCCCTTAAAACTAGGAAACTAATTTGTGAGATAGGATTCTCACATAAAACTAATTTCCCCTTAAAACCAGGAAACTAATTTGTGAGGTGGATTCTCATAATTAATTTTAATTTTCTTTTTACAAATTAAATGAAAAATACATGAGCACATTATGCTAAAAAATATTAATCATTTTTACAATAGGAAGCATTAAACATTCATTTTAAACTTTCTCACCTATCATCAATTATCATTTTGATGATCTTCTCCATGGTTTGCAAAGTAATGAATCCATGGGTGTAGATTCTCCTAGATCATACCTCCCCACAAAAAGAACTTTTGTTCCTCCAAAAGTATAGAGATAAATTATGACTTGAATCTCCGCAACCAACTTCTAGGAAGAGTCTTACACTCCACGATGCACTTCCCCATTGTTCGATTTGCATAAAAATGTCTCTTACAAGACGCACCCTTATTCTCCTTCACTTTTGTACTTCAGAATGAGGATGTCGATGCCAACACTTGCATCAATGCTAATCTATAGTTGATCCCTTGATATGCATAACAAATGTCTTTGAAAGGCCGCACCCTTCTTCTCCTTCACCTTTGTACTTTGGAATGAGGAAGTCGATGCCAACACTTGCATCAATGCAAATCGGTAGTTGATTCCTTGGTCTGCATAAAAAAATGTCTTTGACAGGCCGCACCCTTCTTTTCCTTCACCTTTGTACCTCAGAATGAGGATGTCGATGCCAACACTTGCATCAATGCAAATTTGTAGCTGACAATACATGGATTACAACTTTTGCAAAATTTTCAAAGCAGTATCATACTTGCCAAGAGTTTATAAAACCCTCATAGGAAAGTTTACAATGATTGTCAAGATAGACCTAAGAAAAAAAGATGCCTCTCACTCAATAGTGGCTACAAGACCGATTACAATGTTGCCAAAACAGGCCTAGGAAAAACAATGCCTCTCGCTCAACAGTGGTTATACGACCCATTACAATGTTGTTCAACAAGCCTAGGAAAAAAAACGCCTCTCACTCACAGTGTTTGGAAGACCCATTACTATGTTTCCAACAAGGCTTACAAGGTTTAGGAATAGAACAAAATGCCTCTCACTCTCATCATCACTTTCAAAAGTGGCTAATTACAATCTTTTACATCATTAACGTTAAGGTGAATACCACCCAAACCTACACCAGTGGCAACTCTATGGTTTTCAAACCCCCCATTACAAACATGTGCAACATAAGAAATAAGGAAAATTCCATCATCATTACACTCGTCTTGCAATTCTGAGACATTTGGCTGTAAACATGACTACTTTCTGTCGAAGTGTCAAAATGGACTCTTACTGCACCATCTCAATTTGCGTGTAAGGCTCAAACAATGAATTTCCTGCAATAATTCATATCTCGCTACCCTGCTGCAACATCAAAGGCCACCAGAATCTGTAAACATACATTCATCCTTTTGCAATATCCAAAAAGAGGCAAAAAAACATAAATAAATAAAACTTACATTGGTTTTCATGCTAAGGTTCTCAATCAGTTGCTCAAATCTCAGCATACATAGCACCAACAACTATGTCTTGTCATTCTACAACTTTTGACTGTAAACTCAACCCTATTCTGAAAGGTGAAACTTTGCCTTGAACAACATGCCAAAATATTAATGGCAAGTGTGGGCTTCTACCATGAGCCCTAAAAGTACGCTGCTCGAATCCAAATTCTGACTGCACCAGTGGATTCTTGGCGAGAAATCATGCAAAAATGACTATAATTTTGTCAATTTTTGTCACTGCCACTTATGCCCCCCTTTGGGCTCCCTCCCTCGAAATGTGTGCTACAAGAGTGCATACGACCTGCATTAATTGCAGGCCTGTCTCAAAAATCATGCTAAAGGATGCTACCTTGTAATAATAATAGGCCTTTGTTTATGTTTCCATACTAGGCCTCGATCTACACGCTCCCTCGGTTTGCATGCCAACAAAACCCTGTAGCTCCTAGTTCCTGAGCTCTCTGTCCAAAACCCTATTCACAACATTTTTAGGTTTAAAAAGGTTAGGCGCTGATGGATATTTCAAAATCTCAGTCGGGCATTGTGGTTGGCAGACTAATTTTAATACATTTGTTACCTGGAGATCTGGGTTTGAATCCCCGGATTGGAACAAAAATTTTGGCGCGAGTTGTATTGTGATTTGGCCAGCCAAAATGGTACTGGATCCAATGTCGGTCGATTCGGACCTCCGATCGGCTGTTTTAACTCCCACCATTTATAAATTTTGACTGCCACTTCTGGTCGTCGTTTGTTGGTTGTCGACCAATCCAACGGTCATTAAATTTTCTTTTTGAATTTTGGACTCTAGCCCTCATTGGGAATTTTCCAAGTTGCCACATGGTAGCCCATAAAATGCATTTGATTGGCCCACGTGGAGCCTAGTCACTCGCACAGTCATGCCACATGCTTGCTCATTCAGCGTATGATGCATCGTCATAAGTGCAGTAAACACTTGCGTCAATGCCACATCAACGACCCAGTCAGCACCACGTCAACATTATATTTCCATGTCATCCGTACAGATGACACGTGGCTGAATTTTATTGGTCCATTTGGACCCCTGAAAAGGCCAAATCCACCTGACTCATGGAAGCCTCTCATGATTGCATTTCATTTGTTGTACTTCCATTCACTCTGCCATGTCATCATTTTGTATAGTCCAGTCACTCTACTGATGTCATCATCGTACAACCACGTCAACCAACACATCAGTATCTGTACTTCCACGTTAGTTGACACGTCAACATTCGTACTACCATGTGGCATCTATATGGATACCACGTGGCACATTTTTACTGGTCCACATGGACCCCTAAAAGTGCCAAACATGCATGACACGTGGTAGCCTCTCGTGCTGCCACATCATCATGTTGACATTATGTTGATGTCAACACTGTATAGATTTCACTAGAATTTTCTGTTTGCCAAAAATTTGAGATGGCCAAAACTTTTGCATCTAGAGTCTGTTTGAGGTTTCGTTTGTGTCGTTGGAAGTCTCTCATCGAGCTCTTTGACTTGGTGTTATTTTCATCGAATTATGGGAACTTTTATTTTTGGCCATTTTTTTTAATTGAGGATCTAGCCTCCAACTGCATAGACTTTTGTACAAACTTCTTTCTTGGTGTACCATGAAGCTTAGGGTGAATCTTCCAACATTTCCTACTCCAGTGACCACTCATTTTGCAATGAGTGAAATAGTTGTGTGACTTCATGTATGTCTCGCTTTCACTGTAAAGAGTTTTACTCTTCCAACACTTTGCAAGCTCTTGTTGTCCCAATATTTTTTAGCAGACTTTGATTTCCTCCATAATATCTCTCTAGATATATCACTTTCATAAAGCGATGTGCCATCAATTTTCTTATATGGTGTTAGTGATGATATCAATTCTTTCCTTGAAGAATCCTCTACTTGTGTTTCTTTTGAACATTCTCCTTCACCATACCCCAATCCTACATATCGGGGTCTTCCTTCAACCTCCAGTGGTTGAATGATGCCTTCACCATCGATACCAAGGCCTCCTCCTTTATACCCCATCTTCCTCAAAAACTTCAATCCAATTCCCTCGGTGTGCCTTTCAAAAACTCCAAAGGAGGCATCATCATTAATAAGGGAAGGAATTGAACATGGAGAATTATTTACCTCCATTCATGTTTGTGACCCTTGGTCATCTTCTTGACGTTTGGCCAATTGTTCCTCCCGGTTGGATGAAGTTGTAGATGCGGCTTCTAGGAAACCACCTTGGTTACCTGGTGTCTAAAGAACATCCTCTATTATCTGACAATATGTGCAAGTATCGGTATTTTCATGACAAGCATCATAACTAATATATCTGTCATGGCCACAAGTTTGTCTAGTCTTGGAGGAACTTTCTGCTTCTCATATAGTGAAGAATTCCCCAACTTGCTCCTCCATATCTTGTAGTTGCAGTCATAATTGCATGTGAACATGAGCAAGTAATTTCTAAGCATTGCATATGGACATGAACAAAATCATCATAATTAGGTGCATATGTGTAATTAAATCTTCTACTTAACCAAGCGAGAATGAAATCAAAACTGACACAAATAATTTGACACCCATGTGAATGGAGTTCACCAAAATCTACTGGCTACATCTCTGGATCTTCTTGGAATATGAATCATTTTATTATCCTTCCTTTAGCAGGGTTGAAACCTTCTCACAAAATATGCTACATGCTCTTTATACAGCTGAAACCCAGAGCAACCTTCTCTTACCCAAAGAACTTAAGGCTCTCACATAAGTGACATTTCTTCAAACACCAAAAGGACTACATTCCTCTCAATGAAAAGCTCTCTCAAAGGGGCCTAAAAGAGTCTCAAGGTGGCCTCCCCATTTACAATGCTTACATAAGGAATTTATATAGTTTCCCTCTCTCCATAATTCAAGGAGACAAGCTCCACAATTTTAGGATCTAATAACAACTCAAAGAAAAAAATGAGAAAGCATCTCAACCAACCTTAACTTCAACTTGCGACTAGGAAACCAATTGTGATCAAATGAGGAATAATCTCAAACCAACTCATGAGACTCCGAACTTCCCCTTAAAATTAGAAAACTAATTTGTGAGGTAGGATTCTCAATAAAACTAATTTCCCCTTAAAACTAGGAAACTAATTTGTGAGGTGGATTCTCACAACTAATTTTAATTTCCTTTTTACGAATTAAATGAAAAATACATGAGCACATTATGCTAAAAAATATTAATCATTTTTACAATATGAAGCATTAAACATACCTTTTAAACTTTGTCACCTATCATCAATTATCATTTTAATGATCTTCTCCATGGTGTGCAAAGTAATGAATCCTTGGGTGGAGATCCTCCTTGATCACTTATTATAGAGTATGTGCATAGATGATGGCATATGCTTAACTTGTCACACTTGAAGGTGATAAATATACCTACATTCCTTTGTATTTCTATATGTTGATTATTATTGACGAAGTAACTTTCTATGATTATTCCCTCAATTGAATTGTGTTTGTTTTCTCAACTGAATTGTAACTAATTGAACTAAAATATCAATACTTGTATATTTCATGATTTTTTCTAAATAAATTAAATTTATTTTATGAATTTCATAAAATAATTAAATTTTAACATTTTAACTTTCCATATAAAAACATATAAAAAGGCAATCTTTCAATCTGAATAACTAACAACAAAGTAAAGAAAAACAACTTTTTGTAGTTGGACATGATAATGTATTGGTGTGGTGTGTGATTGTTCATTTCATTTGTTTATGTAGAAATAATGAGATGGAGGAACTTATAAATAACCATGCAGAAATTAACAAATAATATCATATTCGTTATAATATTTTCCTTGTTTAAATTATGCAAAATTATCAAATTCATAAACCCATAACGAACATAGGTAATTCCTCCATTAGTAAAACATTATTATTATGTAAATCATACAATATTCATTATTATTATTATCACAAATATATATAGTTTTATATTGATTAATGAAAATATTTTATTACCATTCTTTTATTTTTAAATAACAATGAGAAAAACAATACAATGCAACATTAAAATTCATAACCATCAATTTTTATTTTTATTTTTTTTCATATTAAAAGAGTGTTTATGTAGAAATAATGAGATGGAGGAACTTATAAAGACCATGCAGAAATTAACAAATAATATCATATTCGTTATAATATTTTCCTGGTTTAAATTATGCAAAATTATCAAATTCATAAACCCATAACGAGCTTAGGTAATTCCTCCATTAGTAAAACATTATTATTATGTAAATCATACAACATTCATTATTATTATCACAAATATACATAGTTTTATATTGATTAATGAAAATATTTTATTACCATTTTTTTTTTTTTTTTTAATTAACAATGGAAAAACAATACAATGCAACATTAAAATTCATAACCATCAATTTTTTTTATTTTTTTCCATATTAAAAGAGTGTTGTTTCATTCTCAACGCCAAAACTATTTTTAAATAAAATCTTTATATATAGATAGATAGATAAGGTCTAAAATTATAATTAATCAAATCATTCATTCATAAAGTCTCAATCGTTGTTAAGCCCAGTGTTAATGTCCAATTCATTTAAAGTGTTCATTGTTATTCAAATTTTTTACTAAACCATATTTCAATGGTATATATCAAACTCTTTTATGAATATATTAAAGAAGAATAGCAAACGCAAAAACATACGTAATCAAGCATGTACTGAAGTTATCAATTATACCAACAATGTATATGATTTGATATTAAAGGAATGTATATAGTACAAACTTGTGCCAAGGTTGAAAATTTAAAATTTCATTGTCAAAATATAAACACAAAAATAAATTAGTTTTCTAATATAACATTTTGAACTTGAAAATGTGGAAAATAAGACAAGGAAAATCCTTGATAGGATAAAAAAATGTCAGTTATAGGTGTCACATTGGATCAACCTACAAAGAATCTAGCAATGCACCATATAGTTCACCATAACAAGTGGCGGTCTACCACAAGTGTTGAGTGTCAATGCTCTTCCACTTGGCAATGATCTCATCTATATGGTAATGTGTGATCAACAATGTTGATGCAATGGCTATGTATAGCCCTACTATGCCAACCATATGCCTTGCACCTAAAATATGCACAACTTGTTCATCTCCGTGACAATCTTTATTATCTTCGATAAAATATAATGGGTGATATGCCTAAATTAGATAGTTGAATATTATTTAGGCCATCTCCACAATTGAGAGGAAGTTGTCTCCAATTTTGTCATAAATGTGGATTGGAAATTTCACTTGTATTATGAAGGCAAGGTGCTTTTAAGTGCAACCAAATAGGTCATAGTCTACATTGTTTTATTAGCCTTGGTGTTGACATCGACCAATGTACCCTCCTTAGGTGAAAGTCAAGCCTTTGCTACAGTGTCTTGAGAATGGAGGACATATACCTCATTTTCTAGTAATGGTGATTCATAGCCACAATGTAGGCACTAGACTAATCAAAATCCATAATTCTTGTAACAATAATAGGTATTTCCACACTCGAGGTCACACAATCTTGTACTAGTTGGTTAGAAAACAAGAGATTATACGCCTCAAGGATTGAGATATCTCTCAACACTTAAAATAATATTAAATAAATGATCAAATTCCAACCTAATTTTTATATACCAACAGAGATCCATCTCAACCCTATATCTATTAAGCATTAAGAGTGGTAAAAAGTAAATCATGGTGCATACCTATCAAATGCTTAAAACATCAAGGATTAATATGGATCTATGCTGATTTATTTTATTATCATGGTTGACTATTTTTTATTTTTTATTTTTACATATTATTTTTTATTTTTACTCTATTTTATCATTATATATTTTATTATTATCGTTGTTGGTTATTTTTTATTTTCCATTTTTACATATTCTTTTTTAATTATTATGGTTGGACTTTTTTTTCATTTTAAGGTTATGGACTTTTTTGTTTACATTTTAATTTATTAACATTAGGTTTCACATCTCATAAAGGAGTTGCAAGATTACATTATTGAAAAAAAAAACCAACAAAAATAATCAATATGTTTGCCAGAAATAGAAGAGGGGAGAACATACTAAGTGACATAGTTCAATTTAAAGAAAAGGGGCACATAATGCTTTTGATATTTCCTTCACTAACCTAGTGGAAATCTCATGTGAGAAATCTATATAAAATCCAGTAGAGAAAAAGAAACCATTGGAAATCAATATATAGGAAGAAGTTTTCATGGAAGAGTATGTGAAAGAGGGTACCAAAAAGATGGCTCTAGACAAATCAAAAGACATGAAAGCATTGCAATAAGAATACTTGAAATGAGAATGGATTCCCTCACTAGCAGACATATCACAACCCTACTCATTAAGATGGTCGAAGAGGGTGATGAAATAATGTAACAACAAAGTGTATTCTGATTATTATTTGATATATTATTCATTGGATCAATCCCCATTGTGGATTGATCATGTCGTCTATTGTAAAAGACCAAATCCCCTTTTGCGGATTGGTCATAATGTAATTGTAATAGGCTAAAGAAGAAGTCGGCCCCAGAATATATCAAAGAGGCCCCAGAATATAATAAAGGTGGTTATAACCACCCAGAAGAAGTCGACCCTGCTAGTGAAAAGACACTTTCACACGTGCCAGATTTGTATAAATAAGGAGGCTACCGCCTCACTTAGATACACACTCACTTGTTCATTAAGACACAAGTTTCAGAGCTGCAATTGGAGAAGAGAGAGAGAGAGAGAGAGGCTCATCCTTGGGAGAGTACTTTCTGTATTTGTTTGAGTTATCTCTCGGCATTGTATTGGCTATCTATAATAAGGAAGTTTTGTTAGGTTTTCTTCCCCATGAGAGTTTCCCAGGATAAATGATGTGTCTCTTGTGATTGTGTATTTCTCAGTGATTCTATCTTATGCTATTGTTATCTATTGAAATGCAAAGAACTATAATATTGGCTTCAACATTAACATGGTATCAGAGCCAAGCTGAAGAAAGCATCTTTCACAAGAGGAAAGTGAAAAACATCATTGTTGTCATACATGCAAATTAGGGTTTTTTGTTGGTGAGGTATTTCATCCCTAAAACCATCTAGAAAAGTGTGCCCTCCCTCAAGGATCATTTTGGCACTTTCAGCGCACCTTTTTAGTGGCTAGATCTCCCGGAAAGTGAAACCCTACTTTCACAAAGTACCAGAAAACCAGAGAACTAGAAGTACCAGAAGTACTAGAGTACCAGAGGTACTAGAAAACTAGAAGTACCAGTCTAGAAATCCGCAGATCAAGTTTGGAGGGGTAAAAGTTGGATTTTCTCATATCTAAGCACACCAGGCTACTCGCCTCAGCCAAGCTCACCTCCTGGTAAGTTCGTAATTTGATTTTGAACACTTTCATTTTTTAGACATTTTCCCAGGTTCAGGTAGAAGATGTCTGCAAGCGTTAAGCTTGTTGAAAAACTAGAAGGTGTGGAAAAATTTTGTGCCTGGAAGTATAGGATTGTCCTCATTCTTGAAGAGAATGACCTAGCAAGATTCGTCAAAGAAGAAGTGTCGAAGCCCAAAGATGTTGTAGGGAAAGAAAATCACCAAAAGGACACAATCAAGGCTAAAAGAATCATTGCAGATTCAATCAAAGATCACATGATTCCCTATGTGTCATCAAAGAAGACTCTGAAAGAAATGTTTGATGCCCTAAATAGACTATATGAAGGAAAGAACATAAAATGGAAGATGAATCTTATAACTCAACTCAAGAATACAAGAATGCAAAAAGGAGAATCAATCCAAGAATACTTCTCCAGAATATCCCAATTCAAAGAACAACTAGATGGTATCACAAGACCTTGGGATGCATTCATCCAAATGATTTGTGCCAGAATGGAGAAACTAAAGTTTGATGGTCTATGGGAAGAATTCATTCAAGAAGAGATAAGAGTAGCTAACTATGAAGCATTACTAGCAAGAGATGATGATCAAGCCCTAGCTACTCACACCAAAGGAGGAAGGAAGAAGACCTACTTCCAGAAAGATACTTATAAAGAGTCTCAACCCCCAAACAAATTCAATCATAAAGAATCTCATCCAAGGAGATTTCAGAAGAAAGGACAATGAAATGAAAGACATTACTCATCTGTACAATGCTACCATTGTGACAATATGGGACACATTTCAAAATTTTGTCCAGCTAGACGAGAAGAATACAAGAGGAAACATAAGAGGCACCATGCCCATGCAGTTGAATATGAAAAGCCACCCGCAAAGATGATAAGGGAACAGATCAAAGACCATGTCTTAATCTCGGCCCTCTCAGGATCTGTAACACCTGGAGAGGAAACTTGACTCATTGATAGTGGTGCATCAAATCACATGACAGGTCAAAGAGACATTCTCTCTTGTATTTCAGAAAAGAAGTTTTCTCAGAAAGTGACACTTGGAGATGATTACCAATATCCCATCAAAGGAGTGGGAGAATCAAACTACAATCTTAATTCATAAAATTCAATGAAGATGAAGGACGTACTATATGTACTAGGTTTGACAAAGAACCTACTCTCCATTTCAGCTTTAGAAAAGAAAGGCTTCAGATTTTCCTTTATAGATGGATAAGTTCTTATGTGGGCTAAAGGAGAAACCATAAATGAAGCAATCATCATTGGAAAAGAAGAAAATGGCTTGTATAAGCTAAAGGGTCACTCAGAAGCTGCTATGGCCCACGCCATTGAAAACCCATGTGAACTTTGGCATAAAATATTATCTCACATTAACTACAAGGCGCTACCATACATATGCAAAGAGGTCACATGTTTACCAGAACTCAAGGTTGACCATGAAGGCGTATGCAATGGATGTGCACAAGGGAAGAACACCAAGAACCCTTTTCCGAAGAGAGACAACAAAGCAGAAGGAGTCCTAGAACTCATTCATTCAGATGTGTGTGGCCCAATGCCATCGTCCTCCATGAGTGGCTATGTATACTATGTATCATTTATTTATGATTATTCTTGTAAAACCTGGGTGTATTTTTTGAAATCTAAAGATGAAGTGTTCAGCAAGTTCAAGGAATTCAAAACCTTGATAGAGAATCTTTCTAAAAGAAAGATCAAGATACTCAGGTCAGATAATGGAGGAGAATACACCTCAAAAGAGTTTGTGAACTTCTGCAAAGATGTTGGGATCAAGAGGGAACTCATTAATCCCTATAATCCTCAACAAAATGGTGTAGCTGAAAGAAAGAACAGAACAATAATGGAAGTTGTGAAGACTATGATCCATGATCAAGATCTTCCTATGTGCTTATGGACAGAAGCAACAATGACAGTTGTATATGTGCAAAACTAATTGTCCCATAGTGCACTTGGGTTCAAGACCCTGAAAGAGATGTTCACCGGAAAGAAGCCAGAGGTAAGCCATCTCAAAATATTTGGTTGCCCAATGTTTATACATATACCGAAAGAGAAGAGAAACAAGCTAAAACCCTCAAGAAAGAGGGGAATATTTGTGGGATATTGTGAGGTCTCCAAGGCCTTCAAGATATATATACCAGGTCACCATCACATTGAGATCAGCAGGGATGTGACCTTCGATGAAGATGCAGTGCTCAAGAAATCGAGAAGATTCCATCTTGAAGAAGTATATGAAGAGGAACATGTAATCCCCAAAATTGCAGATTCAGTGAGGGGGGTTCCCAGAGCTGCAGAACCAGTGAGGGAAGTTGTAACTTCCCCTGATGAAGAAATTCTAGAAGATCATGACATAGTAGAATTTCAAGAACCTCCTCAGATGACGATCTCCCATAAGAGAAAGCCTGCTTGGGAAAGAGAGCTTATTCAATATGGAGAGAAGTATGGTGTTCCTGAAGGAACCATGAGACATGTGAAGAAACCAAATCCATTCTCCAGTTATGCGGCTTTGATGTGTGATCTCCTAGAGAAGGAGCCTACTTGCTTTAAAGAATCCATTTAGAAGAAAGAATGGACAGATGCCATGATAGAGGAATACCAATCCATAATAAAGAATGATGTATGGGAAATAGTTCCCAGACCTAAAAGTAAGGACGTGGTATCTTCCAAATGGATCTTCAAAATAAAACATGTTGTTGATGTAAGTATTGAGAAGTATAAAGAAAGATTTGTCTCTCGTGGCTTTTCTCAAAAGGAAGGCATTGACTATGAAGAGACATTCGCTCCTATAGCCAGATACACTTCAATCAGAACCATCATAGCCCTTGCAACTAAGATGAAGTGGAAGTTACACCAGATGGACGTAAAGACAACTTTCCTAAATGGTGTCATCAAAGAGGAAGTGTATATAGAGAAACCTTAAGGATTTGAAGTTGAAGACAAGAAGTCTCAAGTCTGCAAGTTGAAGAAAGCCTTGTATGGATTGAAGCAAGCTCCTAGAGCTTGGTATGGCCGGATAGACAGTTTCCTGATGAGCTTGGGCTTTACCAAGAGTAAAGTAGATTCTAACCTCTAATTCAAGGTTATGAACAATGAGTGAGTGATATTATTGATGTATGTGGATGACTTATTCTTAAATGGAGAAGAAAAGCTCATCACCAAATGCAAGAAGAGACATGCCTCAAAATTTGAGATGAAAGACCTTGGCCTAATTCATTATTTCTTAGGTCTTGAGGTATGGAAAAGTCCAGAGAGGATCTTCCTTAACCAAGGGAAGTATGCAGTCGAAATCCTGAAGAGATTCAACATGTTAGAGTGAAATTCCATGAATACACCCATGGAAACGAAGTTGAAGCCATTGATCGATACTTCGTCAAAATTGATTGATTCCACGCTATATAGACACATCATTGGATCGTTGATGTACCTGAAGAACACCAAACCAAATATTTGTTTTGTCATGAACACCTTGAGTCAGTTTCTGGTAGAACCTAGACATGTTCACCTAATGGCTGCAAAACAAGTGATCAAGTACCTTAAGGGTACATTAGATTGTGGTTTCAGTTATGATGGAGATCATGATTTCACATTGAGTGGGTATACTGATTCAGATTCGGGAGGAAGTGTTTCTGACAGGAAAATCACTTCAAGATGTTTTTTCAGTTTGGGATCGGACATGATCTCATGGCAAAGTAGGAAGCAATCCAGCATTGCTCTCAGCATAGCAGAAGCAGAATACATTGTTGTGTGTTCTGCCAACTGGGAAGCTATATGGTTTTGAAAGTTGTTGACCTGTCTATTTGACCTAGAGATGGAAGCAACCACGATCCTATGTGACAACCAGAGCTGCATAAAGATGACAGAGAATCTTGTATTCCATGATAGGTTGAAGAACATAGAGATCCGATATCATTACATCCATGACATGGTGCAGAGGGGAGCCATAAAGCCCCAGTACGTTAGCACGGATGAACAAGTTGTTGATGTGTTGACCAAGCCTCTATCTCGTGTAAAGTTTGAGCACTTTCGAGATAATCTTGGTATATTCCGAAAGGACCTTCCTCGAAAAGGGGGAGTAGTTGTTGTGATGTGACTAGTACTGTGCTTCCAGCTTGAGAGTTGTGACGTAAAGCCAGTCTAGTATCTTGCTTCCAAATTGATTGTTGTGACGTAAATCAAGACGATGAGATGAGACTAGTACTGTGCTTCCAACTTGATAGTTGTGACGTAAAGCCAGTCTAGTATCTTGCTTCCAGCTTGATTGTTGTGACGTAAAGCAAGACGATGAGATGAGACTAGTACTATGCTTTCAGCTTGATAGTTGTGATGTAAAGCCAGTCTAGTATCTTGCTTCCATCTTGATAGTTGTGACGTAAAGAAAGACGATGCGATGAGACTAATACTGTGCTTATGGTTTGATAGTTGTGACGTAAAGCCAATCTAGTATATTGCTTCCAGCTTGATAGTTGTGACATAAAGCAAGACGAGCATTGTGCTTCCAGCCTTATAGCTGTGACGTAAAGCCAGTCCAGTATTATGATGATGAGCCAACCTCATGTTGTGATGATGATGTATTAGTTTTATACTAATCTATATTGATGCAGATGATGATTGCATTCCTTTGAGAATGACGATGAAGAAAGATTCTGATGATTTATAGATATGCCAGTCAGTGTTCCAAGATGATATTGATGATGTTGTCCTCCTTATGTTGTTGATAATAAAGGCCTCTCTCTCGCCTGATGTTGTTGAAGAATACCCTTATTGTTAAGGGGGAGTGTTGAAATAATGTAACTGCAAAGTGTATTTTGATTATTATTTGATATATTATTTATTGGGTCAATCCCTATTATGGATTGATCATTTTGGCTATTGTAAAATACCAAATCCCCTTTTGTGGATTGGTCATAATGTAATTGTAATAGGATAAAGAAGAAGTCCGCCCCATAATATAATAAAGGTGGTTATAACCACCCAGAAGAATAAGTCGGCCCTGCCAGTGAAAAGACACTTTCACATGTGCCAGATTTGTATAAATAAGGAGGCTAGTGCCTTGCTTAGATACACACTCGCTTGTTCATTAAGAGACAAGTTTCAGAGCTGCAGTTAGAAAAGAGAGAGAGAGAGAGAGGCGCATCCTTGGGAGAGGACTTTCTGTATTTGTTTGAGTTATCTCTTGGCATTGTATTGGCTATCTATAATAAGGAATTTTTGTTGGGTTTTCTTCCCCATGAGGGTTTCCCGGGATAAATGATGTGTCTCTTTTAATTGTGTATTTCTCAGTGATTCTATCTTATGCTATTGTTATCTATTGAAATGAAAAGAACTATAATAATGGATTAAACATTAACAGAGGGGGTCCCAATTAGTTGGGCATGAGCCTCACTTTGCCCATATTCAAAGGGGGAGCCTAAAAATAATGTGGGGAACTACAAAAGCATCATGATCAACCTATTGTTTTCTAAGCTCATGGGAGGGAATATGGATAAACAATTGAACAAATGGTTAGATAAAAGGGCCAAAAGAGTCAAAGGGAAAGTTGGTTTTCGATTGAAACACTCCACCATCAACCATTGCCTTAGACTTACGCACATAATAGAAAACACTTGGGACAACAAAGGTGAAAAACTATGGTGTTTCTTTGTTGATTTCACTAGAAGGCCTTGGACATTGTCCTAAGGGAGAAACTATGAGAGAGGTTGATAGAAATGGGGGTCTGGAATCATTAGGGATAAACAATGCAAAGATTGTATGAGTAGGTATAGTCTCAATCACAACTACAAAGGATCTTTCAAGAGCTTCAATAGTGATCATGGTGAAACAAGGTTACCCCCTCTCCCCAACAATATTTGGTCTTTACATAGATAAGCTAGAGGAATGGATAAGAAACAAAGGTAGGGGAAGGGTGAACATAGCAAGGATTATCATAAATATCTTGTTGTATGCAGATGATGTGACACTAACTACTAGGACACACTACATAGCCTTTAGGATCACCTCAAGGCTCTAAATCTCTTTTATGTGGAGATTGGGATGAATGTAAAAAAGAACCAAATAATATAATAGTCTTCTTGCTAAAAAATAGAAAGATTGAAAAACAAAATTAGGATTGGAGGTGAGCCATTAAAGATAACCCAAAATTACAAATATTTGGGACTAGATTTCAATGAGAAGCTTAGCTAGGACACATGCATGATGAAAAAACTACAAGGAAGTGGTTATCATTCTTCCTTCTATAAAATAGATGTAGGACAATAAATGTTTGCGACTAGAAAATGGCATGCTCCTTCTTTTAACAATCATATCCTAGATCTCCTTTATGGATGTTAAGTTTGGAGACCAAGCATATTTAGAAACAGATAGAACTAGGCCAAGGGAGTACAAAAACCCATGATAAGAAATTGTTTAAGAAAAATATAAAAAACACCCCTTACAAGATACTTCTAATCAAAAAAAAAAAGACTACATCCAATAGAATTAGAGGCGATCAGAAAATCAATTTGGTATAGATATAACATCACAATGATGGATAATGATAATATTCCAGTTCAAATAAATAAAAATAAGCTAAAAAGGAGAAAGAAAACATGGGGTTGACAATGCAATAAATTATTTGAAGAGTACGATAAAGAATAAGAAAGATGCCCTTTAGATAAAAGGTGTAGAAAAGTCACATGCAAGAATGCTATAAGAAGGGAAAATGAAGAAACGAAGCCAAAAGAAAACAACAATACTAGATAGATAAGATAAGATAATTTTATTAATTTCTAACAAATGACCATGAAAATAGGTCAATGGGATTCAAAGAGAACATCTAGTGTAAATTTAATGTGGGAGTGTGAAAGAAACTCTTAGATCAATATTGAAAGTAGAAGCATGGACATGTGAATACAAGGTCCTCATAGGAGTCAGTGATAGTTATGATGGGGCCATTACACTAGTAGATGATATTCTTCAGGGATTGGCTAAGATTGAGATGGCTTGGTTGCATGATCCCATGGGAGAAAAAGAGTGAGGAATTACAACTCTCTTAACATAACATTCAAGGTTGTTGAGAGGAAACTCTTAATAGAAACTTAGTTGGTTGAGCAACCTGAGGAATGGAGTGTTGGTTTGGTGGGGGGGGGACTCTAAATGTTGGGTATATGTTATATTCTTTGCATATGTGTGTGTGGGGGTGCGTCGGGTTCGACAACTGTGTCTGACAATCCCTCTAGTAGTGGTCTTTGTGTCATGTGCATTGGGCACTTCCTAGGGGGGGTCCCAGGGGGGTCAGGTATGGCCCCCTCTGGTTACACGCAGCGCTCCGAAATTTTTTTTTTGGGCGGTTGTTGCTATTTTTAGCGGTTTTCTAAATTAATCCCAGATTAAGGGATTAGGGTTTTGGTATCTATGGAATACCTAAAAACATTATATATATTGTATGGTGAATGGTGAAATTCGATATAATGAATATAAAGAAGGTTTTCCCCAGTTGAGGGTTTCCGGTATAAATCTCTGTGTACTATGTGAATGAGCCATCGATTAATTTTTGTTTTGCTTAAGAACCTATATGCATTGCTTTAATTCACAAGTTTAAAACCTACATGTGGTATCAGAGCTCATTTTTTGCTTCAGAGGGACGCCTTTGTTGTTGAGGGTTTGGCTCGGTCTTGATAGATCAAGTTTATCTAGGGTCTTTGATAAACCTGGGTCAGTGGGAGATTTTGCAGTGCAGATTCAAGTATAGAAAGAGGAATGGCGAGCTCATCTAGAATCGAGATAGAGAAGTTCAATGGTAAAAACTTTGAGCTATGGAAGCTCAAGATGGAGGACCTTCTTGTAGACAAAGAACAATGTATCATTGTGGATCCTGGTACACAGCCTACTGGTACACAGCCTACTGGCACACAATTGACTAGTACACAACCTACTAGTACACAAACTACTAGTACACCACCTACTGGTACGTCGAAGGAAGATTGGGAGAAGTTGGACAGAAAATCAAGGAGTACTATTTGACTCTTCCTAGCAGATTCGGTGTTGTTGAATGTCTCGGGAGAATCTACGGCCAAGGAACTATGGGATAAGTTAGGGAATTTGTATCAATCAAAGTCCTTGGTAAACAAGTTGTTTCTTTAAAAGAAGTTGTATCACCTTAGGATGGAAGATGGAGATTCTGTGACAGAACATCTAAATGCCTTTAATACTCTAGTAAGTCAACTTGTCTCTAATAATATTACGATTGCAGAAGAAGATAAGTGTATTAATTTGTTATGTTCTTTGCCAGACTCTTGGGATAATCTAGTTGTAGAAATTGGTAGTACCACTCAATCTACATTTAAGTATGAGGATGTAGTTGCATCCTTGTTATTTGAAGAGATGAGGTGGAAAAGCATGGATGGTCATAGCATAGATGCTTTATTTGTAAGAGGTCGTACCCGAGACAGGAATCCTGGTAATCTTCGGGGGGGGGAGACCTAAATCTACATGTAGATCTAAGTCTCCAGGAAAATATTTGAGGAAATGTTGGAAGTGTGGTAAAACAGGGAATTACAAGAAAGATTGCAAGTCTAAGAAGGTTGATAAACCAAAGGGGCCTGATAGTACCTCTTCCAAAGAGGCAAAAACCTCCACTGAAGAAGGAGGTGATGTTTATCTGGCATCTACATGTACACATGAAGATCATGATGTATGTTTGATTGACTCGGGTGCATCATACCATATGACCCCTCACAGGGAGTGGTTCTCTGAATATGAAAAATAAAATGGTGGCGATGTACTCCTAGGAGATGACTCGACAGCCAAAATCATGGGACGTGGAAGGGTTAATTTGTTGCTAAAAGATCGAAGGATTAGAACTCTCCTTGGGGTTTTTCACATTCCAAAACTAGCCAGGAGCCTAATATCTATAAGCAAGTTGGATGATCTAGGAGTGAATACTGTATTTGGAAAGAACACTTGCAAGATGGTACGAGGAGAAATGGTGTTGATGAGGGGAGTTCAGTGTGGAACTCTGTACGAGTTGTTGGGAATCACTTATACTAATGGGTGTAATAGTTTTGTTGTCCCTGAGAAAATAAATGAAGGAGACAAGATCAATATTGTCCCAGAAAAGAAGACCATGTAGTGGCATCAAAGACTGGGGCATATTGGAGAAAAGGGCCTTCGAGCAGTACACGGTAAAGGTATGGTTGAAGGTATGGCTAATTGCACTCTGGATTTTGATTTCTGTGAACATTGCATATATGGTAAACAGAATCGAGTAAGATTCCCATCTGGTGCTACAAGAGCAAAGGTGATCTTAGAGTTGATACACAATGATGTGTTTGGACCTGTGCCTGCTCCATCACTAGGTAAGTATGTGTATTATGTTTCATTCATAGATGATTTCTCAAGGAACACATGGATTTATTTTCTTAGAAAGAAATCTGAGGTATTTGATAAATTTAAAGAGTTTAAAGCTCTGGTAGAAAATCAGGTAGAGAAGAAAATAAAGGTATTGAGAACAGATAATGGTGGAGAATTCTGCATAAATGAATTTGAAGAATTATGTAAGAAGTGTGGTATAGCAAGGTAGAAGACTACTCCATACACTCCTCAACGGAATGGAGTTGCAAAAAGGATGACCAAGACACTGATGGAAAAAATAAGGAGCATGCTCAGCAGTGCCGAGTTAGGACAGGAATTCTGGGTAGAGGCATTGGGTACAACATGTTACCTGGTCAATCAATCACCCTCGTCAACATTGGAATATAAAACTCCACACGAGGTATGGACTAGAAAGAAACCCTCTCTTCAACATCTTAGAGTGTTTGGTTTTGATGCTTATGTACATGTTCCAAAGGAAAATAGGAGTAAGTTGGATAAAAAGGATGAAAAGTGTATCTTTATTGGTTATAAAGATGGCGTGAAAGGTTATAAGCTTTGGAACCCAGAAACCAAGAAGCTTGTTTACAAACAAGATGTTGTTTTTAGAGTGGTAAAAGATGTTTCCAAACAGGAATTCCTACCAAGGCCAGAAGAACCTGAGAAAATAGAGCTAGAGTATAGTCCACCTGATTTTCGTTCCAATTTTGCTTTATCTATTATTGATGATGATCCCAGAACTGTCAGGGAAGCAGTGAATTCAAAGGATAGTAAACTATGGAAGAAGGCCATGGTTGAAGAAATGGATGCCTTGGATAAGAATGAGGCATGGGATATAGTTGAGTTGCCAGCTGGAAGAAAATTTGTTGGTAGCAAATGGTTGTTTAAGAAGAAGTTTAATGCAGAAGGAAAAGTGGAGAAATACAAAGCTCGGTTAGTAGCAAAAGGTTATTCCCAGGTAGAGGGAATTGACTTTGGTGAGATTTTTCTCCTGTTGCTAAGATAAATTCTATTAGATTTCTTTTATCTATTGTTGTTGCTTTTGATCTTGAAGTGGAACATATGGATGTGAAGAGAACATTCCTACATTGGGATCTGGAAGAAGAAATCTACATGAAGCAACCAAAAGGATTTGTAGTGAAGGGAAAGAAAGAGTTGGTATGTAAGCTAAAGAAGTCACTATATGGTTTGAAGCAATCACCTAGGATGTGGTACCAAAAGTTTGACACATACATCCTTGGATTGGGATTTGTGAGAAGTAGGGCTGATGACTGTGTATATTTCAAGAAGGTTGGTAATCACTTCATTTATGTAGTGTTGTATGTTGATGACATGTTGTTGGTAGGAAACAACATGGATGTTATCAAGGATGTGAAATCATAGCTATCCTCCAAACTTTACATGAAGGATCTCAGTGCTACTAACTTCATTCTAGGAATGGAAATTAAAAGAGATCGTGCAAACATGAAACTCTGGTTGAATCAAAGAAAATGTGTTGAGACAATATTGCAAAAGTTTAATATACATGGAAGTAAACCGGTCAAGATTCCTATTCCTATAGGTGTTAAGTTATCTGCAGATTAGTGTCCCAAGACACAGGACAAAGAAGAGGACATGTCCCATGTTCTGTATGCCAATGCAGTTGGCAGTTTGATGTATGCAATGGTATGTACTAGACCGGACATTGCACATGCAGTGGGAGTTTTGAGCAGGTATATGTCAAAACTAGGGAAGGAGTATTCGACAGTAGTAAAGAGGGTCTTCAGGTATTTGCGTGGCACTACCAATTATGGATTGTGCTACCAAGGAAGACCAGGATTGGACATAGTGGTGGGCATACATGGGTTTGTTGATGTAGACTGGGGTGGAGATCTGGATCACAGAAGATCTACAAGTGGGTATGTGTTTTACCTATTTGGAGGAGAAATTAGTTGGATGAGAAAAAGACAGGTTGTAGTAGCACTCTCAACTACATAAGTTGAATACGTGGCATCCACTCATGCAAGCGAGGAAGCAGTATGGTTACAAAGATTGTGTTCAGGTATTGGGTTGGTACAACAAGCAGTGAGATTAGATTGTGACAGTCAGAGTGCAATCTTCCTGGCAAAGAACCCATCTTATCATTCGAAGACAAAGAAAATTGATGTTTAGTATCACTTTGTGAGAGACATGGTTGAGGAAAAGAAGGTGTTGCTAGAAAAGGTTGACACTTTGAAGAATGTTGCAGATTCATTGAAAAAGTCTGTGAGCACATAAAAGTTCTCCTGGTGTAGAGTAACAATGGGCATTGTTGCCCTGGATTGTTGACTATATAACCCTGTGGACCCGTGGATGCAAAGAAAACAACAAGTGGGAGAATGTTGGGTATATTTTATATTCTTTGCATGTGTGTGTGTTGGCACGTCAGGTTCGACAACTACATCTGACGATCCCTCTAGTAGTGCTCTTTGTGTCATGTGCACTGGGCGCTTCCTAGGGGGGTCCCAAGGGGGGGGAAGGTATGGCCCCCCTGGTTACACCCAGTGTTCAACACCGGGCGGTAGCTCGGGGAAGTTCCCCAAAAAAGTTTTTTGAGCGGTTTTTTCTATTTTTAGTGGATTTTGCTATTTTTAGTGGTTTTCTAAATTAATCCTGGATTAAGGGATTAGGGTTTTGGTATCTACGGAATACCTAAAAACATTGTATATATTGTATGGTGAATGGTGAAATTCGATATAATAAATATGAGAAAGGTTTTCCCCGATTGAGGGTTTTCGGTATAAATCTTTGTGTACTATGTAAATGAGCCATTGATTAATTTATGTTTTTCTTAAGAACCTATATGCATTGTTTTACTTCGCAGGTTTAGAACTTACACTGAAGTCATCTAGAACTGGTATGTCTATTGGGTTAGTGGTGTGCTTTTCATCCTAGAGAAATAACTCATCATGGGTCTCAATGATGTCAATCAACCCCCCTGAGTGGGGTGGGGGGGACTCTAGAGTCATCGAGAGATGGTCTTCTTGTTAGGCTAATGGTGTACACTTTGCACCTTGGAGAAAAATATCCTTGTGGGTTTCAAGGAGGTCGATCAACCCCCTCTTAAGAGGCATTGAGAGGTAATATGGCATCGCACCAATATGGAATCTAAAGTCTCATGAATATATATCTGCCTCATGTTTCCCTAATATGAAAGAACAATTGGGAAGCATGAGGTCTCTTGAAGGCCTATGGCAAGGACAAGATATGTCATAATAAAGACCTATTTTTAAAAACTTCCTTCATGAAGAGGGCAAGGCATCTCTTGTTGGGGTTAAAAAAAAGGTGGAGAGGGAGATCCTGAAACCTCAAACTACATAGTTGTATCTCTCTCTAATCTCATAGTAGTTGGGGCATCATAAAATAAGATGCTCCTCAATATAGGGATATTGTTTGTGGCATAACTAGAAAAACTTATCTTCTTATGGGAGGTGGTGATTTATCTCAATGCATAGCATGTTAGTGTTGGTTGTGGAGCGTGATTATCTTCCTGATTCAGAGATCCTTGCTTTCAGCCGTGTTTATACCCCATGAAGTATTTACACCCCAGAAGTATGTACACTCTTCCACGTGGGGGAGTGCAGAAGGGGGGTACCCCCTCTGCGGGGTCCGGGGGGGCTATCCCCCCGGCTGGGGGGTCTGGGGGCAAGCGGGCCCCCAACGGGAGTTTGGGGGCAGCGTCCCCCGATGGGGGTTTGGGGGCGAATCCCCCGAAGAAAAAATTGCCTTGTAAAAGTATATTGTAATTTCATTGTAAATTTGGACCGTTCATTATAAGGTCGCAGATCTAACGGTAGAGATTATGTTAGGGATTTTTGCCCTAGAAGGAAACCCTCTTTTATGAGGGAAATGTATTGCGGCTATGTATGGTGGTGAATATTATATTCTGAGTGAGGATATTGTGAGAGAAGGAAGAGGAATTTACAACGAGTTTTGTTGTAGGTTGTATCCCTTCATTTGTTGGATAATAATAAAGGAAGGACCTGGCAATTTCTCTGGTGGACGTAGCCCACACTGGGTGAACCACGTAAATCTGTGTCTCTCTTGTATTGTGTGTCTTCTGTGTTTTGTTTCTGCATTTGTTTTATTTTATTGCTCCGCGGTCCTGTTTTTCTAACAATTGGTATCAGAGCGTAAGGTAACTCGCAGGAAAAGAGGGTTCCTAGTTCGAGTGGGAGCAATGTCGGACGATGGAAAGTTTAGGGTCGAGAAATTTAATGGCCAAAACTACCAGTTATGGAAGATGCAGATGGAAGACTATTTATATTAGAAGGATCTATTCCTACCATTGAGCGGAGTAGCAAAGAAGCCGACGGCCATGAAGGACGAAGAATGGGAGATTCTTGACAGAAAGGCTCTAGG
>ML800652.1:119039-129595 GCA_009831015.1 Picea engelmannii
TGACAGGTTTATGATAGAACAGGGTTATAGTAGATGTCATTCTGATCACTGTGTTTATTTTAAAAAGCTAGAAAATGGAAGCTTTATTATCTTGCTATTGTATGTAGATGGCATGCTTGTTGCAGGGACGAATATGCAGGATATAAATGTGCTCAAGAAGAAATTAGCCAATTCATTTGCGATGAAGGATTTGGGTGTTGCAAAGAAAATCCTTGGCATGAGAATAACAAGAGACAAGAAAAATCGCAAACTGACGTTGTCTCAGGGTGAGTACACAAAAAAGGTGTTGGAGAGGTTTAGAATGTAGAATGCAAAACCAGTTAGTACACCTTTGGCCAGCCATTTCAAATTAACTAAGGAAATGTGTCCCAAGACACAGGAGGAGATGGAATACATGTCCAGGGTCCCTTATTCATCAGCAGTTGTCAGCTTGATGTATGCAATGGTTTGCACAAGACCAAATATTGCACATGCAGTGGGAGTTGTGAGCAGGTATATGAACAATCCAGGTAAAGAACATTGGGAGGCAGTAAAGTGGATTCTCAAGTATTTGAGAGGTACTATTACACATGCATTATGTTTTGGAGGTTCAGACACTTTTCTATAGGAATATGTTGATTCATATATGGCAGGTGATAAAGACAGCAGGAGGAGCACCACGGGGTATGTTTTTACTATAGGTGGAACATCAGTAAGTTGGATTTCAAAACTGCAAAAGGTTGTTGCACTTTCAACAACAGAGGCAGAGTATGTTGCTACTACAGAGGCTAATAAAGAGATGATTTGGTTACAAAGGTTTATGGAGGAATTGGGAAATAAGCAGGAGAACAGTCGGTTGTACTGTGACAGTCAAAGTACCATTCACCTTGAAAAGAACTCATCCTTCCATTCGAAGACTAAGCATATACAGTTGAGGTACCACTTCATATGATCCACCTTGGAAGATGGACAATTGAAGCTAGAAAAGATACACACTAGCCAGAATCCTGCAGACATGTTAACAAAGGGAGTAACTAGGGAGAAACTGAGTTCCTGCTCAGTTTCAGTTGGTCTTCAAGAATGAATATGAAAATGAGAAATTTGCCAGGTCCAAGAAGGTTCAGAGTCCAGCATATACNTACCCGCTTTGCGGGGTCCGAGGGGGCTATCCCCCCGGCTGGGGGGTTTGGGGGCAAGCAGGCCCCCAGCGGGGGTTCGGGGGTAGCATCCTCCTTGCTTTCAGTCGTGTTTATACCCCATGAAGTATTTACACCCCAGAAGTATGTACACTCTTCCACGCGGGGGAGTGCAGAGGGGGGCTACCCCCTTTGCGGGGTCCGAGGGGGCTATCTCCCAGGCTGGGGGGTTTGGGGGAAAGCAGGCCCCCAGTGGGGGTTCGGGGGCAGCATCCCCCGATGGGGGTTCGGGGGTGAATCCCCCAAAGCAAAAATTGCCTTGTAAAAGTATATTGTAATTTCATTGTAAATCTGGACCGTTCATTATAAGGTCGCAGATCTAACGGTAGAGATTATGTTAGGTTTTTTTGTCATAGAAGGCAACCCTCTTTTATGAGGGAAATGTATTGCGGCTATGTATGGTGGTGAATATTATATTCTGAGTGAGGAGACTGTGAGAGAAGGAAGAGGAAGTTACAGCGGGTTTTACTGTAGGTTGTATCCCTTCATTTGCTGGATAATAATAAAGGAAGGACCTGGCAATTTCTCTGGTGGACGTAGCCCACACTGGGTGAACCACGTAAATCTATGTCTCTCTTGTATTGTGTGTCTTCTGTGTTTTGTTTATGCATTTGTTTTATTTTATTGCTCCGCGGTCCTGTTTTTCTAACAGTTAGATCCCGCTCATTGATGAACAAGGGGATCCTAGTACATACAGCCAATGTCTACATGTGTACGGAATTCAAAAAATAAAGCCATCTCTTATCTTCGGAAAGTGTTTAGATTAAGATGCCATCTTCGAGTCGAGATCCTTTGAAGGCATGATCCAAGTGACTTGGATATACTATGTATAAATGTCCTCTCTACTAGCCTCATTTAGGCCTTCTTGGGTGACTGAGCAAGTCTAAGGAATTCCTGAAAGGGAGAAGATAATCTGGAGAGATGGCCACTAACTAGAGTAATCAAGAAACCTCTGAATACCAACATCGAGTGCACCTTGGAGGGATCCCTAAGGCAATGGCCTCTCAATAACAAAGTGCTCAGTAGATATGCCTCTCCCTCAAATATCAAGCCCTTGAAACTCTTTACTTTATGAAGGATTGAGACTAGTTAGAAAATGGCCTTCAAGCTAAGATGCTGGGGCATGAACTTGCCCTAAACAATGGGCTTAGGGACAATATTCTTACATCAAATGATGTGCCTAAGAAGGAGGTTTTAGACTCTCTTTGAATTATCCCAGTCAACCTGAATTAAATTCATTCCCCAAATCTCATATATGTAGAGGACCATGGGTCTGATGATTGTGTTCATCCTAAAAACGGTTATGGAGACATTGTTCTTTAAGAAGGTAAAGGGAGTTGCATCCCTTGTTAAGTCAGTGATAGAGAGCATGTCATGTAGTTGAACAAGGTCTTATGAATTAAAGACCTAAGTAGGTGTAAATTATAGTAATCTCGATCTCTTCCCCCCTAAAGTAGGAATAGTCATAAAAAAGAGTAGACTTCAACAAGTTGAATATCATAACCTTGGTTTTACTCAGTAACAATCAACTATTGGACAAAGCATCGATCCATCTCTATAGGCCCTTGGGAAAAGGGTCCAAAAGGATTAAGTAATCAACAAAATGAAGCAAATATATCAATATGTGGTGGTCAAGACAACCACCACCATCCTAATTATGTTCTTGGAGAAAAAGACTCCACCTCATAAATGTGAATCCCAAAAAGAGTTGAAGAGATAGGGCATCATTGCTTAACCCCAAAGATGCTTTGAGTGAAAGATGAAAGGTCATAGGTTGTATAGAGGTGGCTAAGAATCGACTCATAGTGTTTCATAATTGTAGCTAAGTGTGTATCTAAAATACGAATGTCATGGAGCTTATGAAACAAACCCTGAGTTTCATAGGATTACATCAAATGATTTTCAAAATTCCATATTTAAGCATCAATTTTTTGAAGAGTGATCATAAGGTTCCTCAATAATGGCTTTGATTGGTGAAATGGTCAACATTTTATACTCTATATAGAAACTTGCCTATGCTCCAGCCTCGAGATGCGTCCTCTTAATCTTGCTAGAAAACCATAAGTAATGAACCATAGCATATAGTTTGGAGAAGGTCTGTCCAATTGTGATGGTTCTATAGTTATTCAAATAAGTGTTGGCTCTTGACTTAAGGATTGAGTGGATGATGGGTTGGTGTTGAACCATGGTTATGGAAGAAATCGAATATTACTGAAGAAAAGGTGAAACGTGAACTGCGCAGAAGGAAGGTTGACTGAGATCAGGTCGAAGTGGTTAAAGAAGAAGAAAAGACAAAGTGAACTCTGAGAAAGCAAGCCATTGGACAAGGAGATCAAGGAAGATATATCAACAAGGAAGGTGGATCGTGGACAACTCAATAAGCGGAAAAAACCACATGTAGATGCTTCGAAGAACCTCGCGGGAAGGAAGGAAAGAGAGGTTGGCAAAGCCCTGAAAACGCGGGTCAAGTTGACCTAGAGTTTTGGTATCTAGGGTTTTGGACACCTAGGATTCGGCCTAAGGTTGTCGGTGAGCTATTGTAATGTATAAATAAAGTTCAAGAGGACCTGGGATGGGTTCGTTCAGATTTTGTTGATGTAAGGAAGAGTGGTTGATGTTAATGTAGAGAGAGAATTATTGTGTTGTGAAAGCATTAAGTATTGTAAGATCTTCAGCTGGGTGCGAAGATCAACCCTGCAGTTGGGTGCGCAAGGAAGGGGGATAGAGAGAGGAGAGAAAGAGAGAAGATCTGCAAGTTAAGAGTGTAAATAGAACTGCATGCTTTCATCTAATATAGTATAAAGCACAGTTCTGTGGACGTAGACTTAGGGAGAGGGTGGACCATGTATATCTTGTGTTGTGAGTGATTGATGTTGTGTTCTTTACTTATGTTACTCTGATGATACATTAGTATGTTAGATCTGATATATAACTGTGCAAAGTAGGTTATGCTTGGAAATAACAATTTGATCTCCATGTGTGGTTGCCTAGATCCCACTTGCATTTCCTCTAGTTGTAGACACCTGTGTTATGCAACCCCATATTGCTACTTCATGTGAGACTACATCTGCTTCGTAGGTGTTGCTGAAAGGGCTAGTAGTTAGGTCTTGTTGGTGTGATGTTATAACTGAACCCCGGGTCTGCCCTTGTGCCAACAAATGGTTTCATTTTCGAGGCCGGGATCTTCTTGAGGGAATGTCAAGGTGGTTTCCATCGAAGACAGAGATTCAGAAGTGGATAGAAAAACAAGAGAAGGACTTCACAGAAGCTCAGAATAAGAACCTTAATATTAGCACAAAAGACTAGTTGGGAAGGTATATCTTTATTGATATACGCAATATTTTCTTTGGAGGGATTCATAAGGAGTTATATGAGTGGCTGGCCAGATTAGCAGATACCCAGTTTGAGATCATATCTAGACCATCTGTGGTTTGGTCGTCGGCGCTGATCAAGAAGGTCAAAGGAGTTGATAACGTCGTGTCGAGAGCAGTAGATCATTGGTTTGATAGTACCATTGGAGGGTATATCACTGAGTTTTCTATTGACAGAGTAGAATCATACAACCAAGCAGAGAGATATTTCTTTAAGGGACCTAGAGGAAAATTTTTACACTTCTTGAAGTTGAAGATCAAGATGCTATTGCATGAGAATAACATCTTGAACATACAGTAGTGGGTCCGAATGAAAAATCTAATGTTCAATAATTCAGACAGTGACAATGAAACAGAGGTCAGACACACGCGCAGTGGGAGAACCTTCCAAGAAGTTCCTCTGGTGAACTTGTTTGAGCAAAATCACGAACCAACATAGGAAGAAGGGTTCTACAGTGCAGAAGAAGAAGAGTTGTTGAACAAGGAACATTCAGAGTCCGCTAGGGTAAAAGAAGAGAAGACTGAAGAACCTTGCCAAGAAGAGTAAGAAACTTTGGGGATTGAGTAGACTGTTGAAGTAAGTGCTATTACGCCCCCTGTTGTTTTAACAACATTAAGTAACCAAAGTAACCTAAGTTATTAGAACACTTAGAGAACTGGTACAAGTAGTTTAGTGCATACTCAGTCAGGAACCTTAGGAAGATCTATGGCAGATGAGATGAGGTTACCCACCTTTAGAGGAGATGGATCTGAAGATCTCGATCAAGAATGTCACCAACGAAGCTGTCAAACGAGCTTAGTTTAGTACTACCCTGAGAGACCACACATTGATCTGGTACATGAAGTTTGTCCAAGGATTTATCCAGCCGAAACCACTGAACAAAATTAAGACTGCGTTGATTGTTGAATTCAAGAAACCCAATTCGGAATCACAGTGCATCACAGAGTTTAAGGAAATCAAGCAGAAAGTAGTTGAACCTATTTGAGAATTTGATCAGAGGTTTAAGACCCTGACAGGTCATTTGAGTCTTCAGATCCCAGACGATTAGAACAAGGAATGGTTCATTGTTGCCTTCCTGCCACACATTAGAGTCCCTCTGATGCAACAAAATATTGCTTCACAGGCTGAGGCGTTAGAGATCGCCATGAAACTAGAGTCGACCCCTATGGTAGAATCCAGCTCAGGTATGAGTCAAATCTTGAGTCAGCTAGCTAGCTTATCACTGTACGTCGAAGATATGAAGAAGGATAAGGGAAAAGATAAAAGAGAAGACATCTGGTGTATCATATGAAAATTAGAAGGCCATGACAAGGAGCATTGTCCCTTGTTTCGTGAATATTTGGCTTCTGGAGCTTTGAGCCCTTTGAAGCAAGTTACTCTACCTTGGTGTGAAGTATGCAGAAATAGACATCGCCCCGGAGAATGCTATTACATGCAAAAGTATGTTCATACACCTATGAACCTCTAATGCACATTCTGTAAATCTATGGGTCACGATGAGAAGGACTGTAGATATTATGATCTCTTGCATGAAATATTAAGGGATATCTACAAAATTCGAGGTGAAGTACAGCAAGAAGGGAACACTACGCAGTATAACTCCCCAGAAAGAGGAAACTTCAACCCTCATGGTGGATTCAGAGGAAGAGGACGAGGAGGATGTATGGGTCGAGGTTGAGGTCAGATCATTTTTTATAACTACGACTATCGAGGTCATTTGGCAAGGGACTGTCGAAACCCTTGTACCACTTGCAGTTACTACAACTCATTTGAACATGTCATAGAAGATTGCCCAACGTTGTTAGCCAAACTTCAGGAATGACAAGGAGGAAACCAACAAGTACAACTAATCACAATAGAACCTTATAGAGAAGATCCTAGAGTCGTTGTTATCACTAGAGGAGGCATTGCTACAGGAGAAGACATGGTGACTCCAGGGAAGACCACAAAACAATCAGGAGTTAGAAAATATGCGGAGAAGACACAAGAGTTTGATCCAAAGAGAGAGAAGCATACATTTGAAGAGGCAAGAAAAGATTTTGGAAGAGATCAGGCTTCTTCATCAAAGGCACAACCAGAAGTGAGAGAATGTGGAATGCCCCTGGCCTTTGATCAGTCTGCTTCGCTTGGAGAAGGAAAAGAGGTAAGTAAGCTCATGGAATTCTTATGCACTTGCATTAATTTGATAAAGGATGAGAGCAATGTACAAGAGATACAAATTTTGATCAGATAGTATGAGATAGGAAGGGTAGATCCTCTATTGAATAAAGAATTACATCAACTATCCAAAAAGAGAAGGAAAAATAAGGAACTGCACCTTAATTCTCAAATTGGAGACTACGATATAGATTATGTGGTCCTCGACTTAGGGTCGGAGGTCAATGTCATGACGAAGCAGACTTGGGCACTAATGGGAAAACCTAAGTTGATCTATTCCCTTATCAGGCTTAGGATGGCCAATCAAAAATGTTTGTGGACTTTGAGATGATTGAGATAGTCAATAATAATTGTCCTTATCCTGCACTGTTAGGAATTGATTGGGATTTCAACAATTATATTGTTGTTGACTTGAAGAAAATAAGAATGATGTTTCAAGGTGATGGCCTTAGGGTCATCGCACCTTTGGATCCTGATGAAGGTCCCAGATACATAGAGCCCATCAGAGAAGAAGACCACACATATGAGTTTGAGAATATATACAAACTGATAGCAAGAGAACGGGATTACATTAATCCTACAACATATGTGAACTTAAGCTGGTGAAGTGACAACGCACGTTCATCAGACTCAGAAGAAGCATTGAGAACTGGCAGAATAAAATGTATGAATTATCTACACGAAGATGTGTGAGACTAACCAAATAAGTTCGTTGGATCGGCACAACAGTAAGTAATTTACCCACATTTGATGCTTTGAATCACTCAGAAACTTTCTTACTGAAATTTGAAGAAACTGTACCAGTACAACAAATATTGTTGGCACTAGATGAGGCTTTGAAAGCTAGTCCATCAAGATGGTGGAGAACACATAAAAGGAACATCATGAACTGGATACAATATCGCACTTTGATGACAATGCGATTTTCAGAACAAGTCGAAGGATGTCAATTTAGGTACACAGGTCAAAGTTGTCTGAAAGACCATGTGCGAGGTTGTAAGGAGGCCTGGAGAAACATTCCTCAAGAGCAGTGGGTGCATAAATTCATCAATACTCTAGACACAATGCCTATCAACTGGTACCTTGAAGCGGAACTTTGCCTCACCACTGCATATTGGAAAGGTATGACTCAGAATTTTGTAGCTACATTTTAATTTGAAAATCAGCACCCTCTGGTAGATCAAGCTTTACAGGTTGTAAGATAGAGAGTCTTTGAAGAAGCACCTAGCCTCCCTATGGAGAAAGAAGAGGATGAATGGATTGCACCTCTTCATAAATTGCAAGGATGTTACAATATCAATGCCGATGAAGACGATGATCCTAGTAATGTGAACATCACAGAAACAGAAGGACATAGAGACATAGAAGGACCAGGAGTCAAACTACCTTTTATTGGACAACCAATCAAACTCAAGAAAGTTAATATTGGAACAATGCAAGCACCTAAGATTTCTAATGTTGGAGATTAATGGGATGATTCCACTATTGATATGATCACAGAGTTACTGCACGGATATCACGGATATCAGGACTTGTTTCCAACCAAGTTCACTAATATGAAGGGAATTAAAGGACCCATGGGAGAGATGAAGATCCCCTTGAAACCAGATGCAAGGCTAGTTAAACAAAGACCCTACATATTGAACCCTAAATATAAGGAGAAAGTGAAGATTGAATTAGACATAATGCTGGAAGCAGGAATCATAGAACCTGTTGAAGAATTAGAGTGTATTATATCTATAGTGGTTCAGGATAAGAAAACAGGAGAGATCAGAATCTGTGTAGATGTCAAGAAGCTAAATGATGCATGTCTACATGATCCATTCCCTACACCGTTTACTGATGAAGTGTTAGATAACATGGGCAGACAGGAAGTCTACTCCTTCACCGATGGATTTTTAGGATACCATCAGATCAGGATTGCCAATGAATATCACCATAAGACCATGTTCGCAACAGAATGGGAATCCTACCAATACACAGTGATGCCTTTTGGATTGAAGAATGCACCAACAATCTTTTCTAGGGTGGTGGTCGAAGCATTCAAGGAATTTTTGCATAAATTCCTGGAAGCCTATTTTGATGATTGGACTGTTTTTAGCTTATTGAAAAACCATATTGAATGCTTAAGACTAATGTTGGATAAGTGCAGGAAATGTGAGATTGCCCTGAACCTGAAGAAATGCATTTTATTTTCACCCTTTGGAGTGTTGTTAGGCCATATTGTGTGTAAGCAGGGGTTACTGGTAGATCCGTCCAAGATTGCCATTATTGTCGATCTACCCCCTCCTACTTCATTCAAATATTTGTGCATTGCACTGAGACATACTGGAGACTACATGAAGTTCATTTAGGGATATGCACATATTACAACACCTATGGAGAATCTTTTGAAGAAAGATTGTCATTTTCACTGGACAGAAGAATGTCGACAAAGCTTCGACACACTGAAACAAAAAATGGTTATTGCACCTATTATGGTTTTCTTAGATTGGAGCAAGGAATTTCATGTGCATGTCGATGCATCCTGTTAGCGTCAGAAGTCACTCTTGGATTGCTTGTAGGAGCAGAGCCCAACGCCCATCAGTTTTATGTCACGATTCGTTTAATGGGGTGATCAGATGGGTAAAGACTCAAGAAAATATAGCTTTAACTCAGGAAACTAGGCCTGGTATGTAGAAAGCAAGGGAGGTCTTGATCCAACTTCTGTCAGTAAATGGATTAAAGGGTGGTAGATAGAAGACTTGTGAGAAGGACGAGCCAGACTACCTCGGGCGACAAGCCTTCGGAAGCTTGAGGATGAAAAACTCAGAAGCCAAGATCCTCTTGGTCTGGAGCTTCAAGGAGCTGAAGAGTGACTCAACTGGATCCTCCAATTCTAAGTCATTCAGCGCTACGAAAATAACAGGAACTAATTAGAAACAATGTAACTGTTATAGTGATCCAACCTACATCATCCTATAACAGCTACAACTCGACTGGATCCTCCAATTCCGAGTTGTTCTAACACAGTATACAAGAGATGGAAAAGAGGCTGACATCCATAAAGTAAGAAATCTCAAATGCCTTGTACATTAACCAAAGCGACCAGCACTTCATCAAAACTTGACAATCGGGAGCCTTGCTCAACCATCGATGCTTACAAAAATGGCGAAAACGCCTACATATACTCAAAAACAACCACAACAGTAAAAACAAGACGCTGCATTAAAAACATTGTGTCTGCATGGCTTTTGACAACCTGCCCATGCAGACTCAGAATGATCATGTGCCTATGACAGACGCCATCAGATTTCAGATTGTCCTTTTGCAGGTGATTCGACGTGAATTAGTCTTTTGTCGGACCTTCCTTTTATGGCAGAGTTGATATTCAACCACCAGCAACTGCCGCAATAACTTCTTTTTGGGATCGGGGAAAGCCTCGGTCAACTCTGCCTTCTGGGACGTGGAGGTCTCCTAATGGTGCCACCTGGATAAGCCGAACGGTCTTTCTTTGGATGCTACTTCGCTGGACTGTTGCGAGGGACCCCTATGGCTGATGTGGATGAGGGTGTGACGGGGGTTAAAGGCGTGAACATTGTGGAGGTGATGGAAAAGAAACGGGAGCTGTGACATCAGCTGAGGAATGCCACGCGGCTTGAATAGGATAGAGGAGGAAAGAGCATGGAGTGCGGGAGTACAGGAGGAGGTGACTGGGAGTGAGAGGGACACATGGCAGGAGACGAGAGGACGACGAGCTGAGGTGGTGGGCGGAGAACAGGTGGCAACGAGGAGGATGATACCAAAGGTGACACGACAGGCAAGGGACCCCACAATAATAACACACCATTCCGGACCCCCCCCCCTTTCATT